>JAEMWC010000355.1:100000-145000 GCA_016490735.1 Pachyseris speciosa
TCCTTACAAGTTTGCCAGCCAAGTGGCATGTGCTAACGGAATAAAAGAAAACAACAAGTAAACAGTACAAAAGCTACAGTACCACTCAGAGATAACCAACCAACAAAAATGCAAAACATGTACATGTTTTTGCATTATCACGTTTAAAAAACATGTCAAAATACATTTCTTCTATGTTCTCTCAGTTCTTTATTTTTCTAATTAGTATTTTTTTTTAACAAATTCGACATGCCCACAGGTACCTGATGCTAGTCTAGGTGGGTCATGTCTTAACTAAAAAGAGTGGGTAGGCAAGTTTACAGGAATCAGGAAGATAAATGTACAAGTGTATAAATTATAAAATTAAGTTTGTGAGTTAATTAGTACCATATGAAGAGAAAGCGCTATTAGATATGATTCTTATTTTTACAAAAATACATAATAGATCTAAATCTGCAATACAATTAGGACGATACTTTTTATTCTGAAAATGCAACAAAATTTTAAGAAAACTTGACCTTTTGTATGTTTCGTATATTGAGATAAGAGTCTTCTGAAATCAGAATATCGAAAAGTGCTCTTTTAATTTTTCTTTTAAAGTCATATTTTGAAAGATTTCTTAATGTAAGAGGCATCTCGTTCCAAATTATTGTTCCAATTCTAGAAAATGAGTTTAGTTGAACAGAGAGTCTAGAGCTTTGTGTTTAAAAGTTGTTCGAAGCAGAGGATCGAGTATTATAAGAGTGAATATTAGAAATGTCTTGAAACAGGGCTAGAATATTTCTAGGTGTATTTCTGTGTCTAATGTCAAACATCAAGTTAGCTTTAAGTTCATAATAAGAAAATTGTAGAGGTAAGATCCCGGCCATCATTCACTGCAGTAAATTTTCTTTGTGTGATACTGTTTTGAAAAACAATGGCTTGTTGTTTTGCAAATGCCGCTCCCAAGTCATGCAGACTGGCATTTGCATAAGGTTCTAAACATTGGAACACAGCGCATCATAATTATTACAAAAACTTCCACATGTCAGATTGTGGGCGTTCTGATAAACTTTGTTGCTTCCCAAATCGTAAATCTCTTCACCTTGAATCACTTAGTTTTAATCTACATTGTACATGTGTTATGTAATCAAGAGGTTAGTCACGCTTACATGGAGAAAATAACTATTTATGATGAGACGATCATTCTTTCAAACTTTCATTCTTGGAAAAGCAAAGTTAGCATACAGTGTAGGATCAAAAACATCAAACGGAAGGTTTCAAATTCACCAATTATTTTACTATTACAGAGTAATTCCACAAAGTAATCAGGATTCAAACACTCACAAGATATTCTGAAGTTATTGTGAGTGAATTACATTTTATGATGAGAGATAAACTGTCCATACATGACAGTACATGTAAGTATTATGACAAGCCACCCTACCCAATACAGTGTTCAAATCTGTTATGAGAAGCTCCTGGAAATACATAGTAACACGCTCCTACAAGAAAGCAACAGACAATATAAATACAGTAAGCTTCAAAAGGCTGTAGTTCAGCAGTACAAAGTGTTTTCCACACAGTTACTGTACATGTACAGCCTAAGGTCACCACATGCAAGTTAGAGAAAATGGGAAGTGGACTTTAGTACAGCCAGTGATATCATCATGTGCAACATGGGCAATGAGTTCAAGAATGTAGTATAATTAAATTGTTTGTACTGTACATGTGCAGTAAGAGTCATGAACAAGTTTACTTACATGCAAATCAAAAGTTTTTACATGTTTATCAAATAAGTATAAATCTACTAGCGTTCTATCATGAATGCCGTTCTCTGATTAGCTATGCTACTCGCTCTCTATTCTGTGATAGATAGTGAGTAGTGGTTGTTAAAAAAATTTCGCCTGCTTCTTTGCATTTTTGAAGTGTCTGTGAGGAGGATTTGGCTAATTTACTTGTTTAGTTTTGAACGACTAGTAGATTTATACTAAAACAGTTAGATTATAAGCTTGAGATTTCTATCGCATGATAGCTGATTGGGCTGCATCCTCATCACCTATCACACAGTAGAAATCTCAAGCTCATAATCTAATTGTTTAATGGAACATGAAACACAGTAACTCTGTATCTTTACACCTTTTCACAGCAAACCCTTGAATTGCAGGTTTTGTCACAAAACACTCACCTAATTGCTTGATATTTCTAAGTCTTTGAAACTGTGGGGTATCGATGATCTTGACACAGAGTGGATGGACTTCAATATGACCATGGATGCTGTCATTAAAGACCTGGCAGAAAATTGAAAACATCAATGAAAAAGGTGCTCTATTCAGTTTGACCATTCAAGTAAAAAGTTTCAAAAACAAGCTGCGGTATAATTATACTGTACCTATAGGTGCTACAATGTTGGTGAAATTATAGATGATTGATTATAAATAAAAACTAGGGAAAATGATATCTTGTAATAGCTACTATTGAAACTAAGGCTTCAAATAAAATGGCAAATGATTGCCTTGTTCATTACCTTGTAACTACAATGGTCCTCTGAGCTTGTTCCACCTTAAAAAGAATGTCGAGCAAAAATTTATTTCCATACTTACAGTACTGTAAGTAGTAATAAACAGGACTGAGCTCTAAGAACAAATTTCAGGAATCCAAAACTCTAAACCAGTGAAATCCAGGGTGACCAGCAGCCCATTTTACAGTTGTATGCTCAGTGACCTGGCCTTTGAGTGGAAGCGAGGCTGGAGGTGACCTTGTTTTGATACAAACCTCTCTGTCTTTCCTATGCAAATGTGGACTAGTTAGCTTAAGAAAAACACGATTAGCATGAGAAAAGCAGTGAGGTCTGTATCAAAACAAGGTTGCCGCTAGCCTCACTTCCACTCAAAGGCCAGGTCACTGAGCACACAACTGTAAAATGGGCTGTTACTCTGCGCAAAAACTAAGCACTGCTACAGCACAGCCCTGTTACATGTACGTGTATAAATATGATTGTTGGAAAATAATAGTAAACTGGATACCATACATGTAGTTTACACACTGTAATTAATTTGGAGGGCTTTCTGGATAGCTGGAGTGTTTGAGCCATCAAAAGTGCAAAGAGACTGAAGTGAGGAGCAAAATCCAGAGGAGGCTGGGGAGTCAGAATTTTTCTCATGTCTCCCCCATAGCCAACTTGGCCCATTCACTCCAGATTTCAGCTTTGCATGTATTCTTGACTATTCAGAAAGGGTCTGCTAGCAGTCTACAGTGTTCTGGATAACTTTCAAAGTCAGTGGATAAATAACCAGCAAAATGACAATGACAAATTAAATATTATTGTCTCTCTATAAAATCTTCTTAAAATGTACTACTCAAGTTGATGGTTCAGAAGGCCGGCTTTGTCTGGTTTTTGACCTGACAGTCCTAGCCTGACATGACCTTTTACGACCCATGGGTCTGTGACTACCAGAAAGAGGAAAGTTTTGTAGTTTACATGTATGTGGGGCTTCTTTCCACGCAGAGCCCACTTCTTAAACAGCTCTCGAGCAGGAATGCTGATGCTGTACGTCTACACTTTCGAATACAAGTGCAGTTTTTTACATTAAGCTTAATAATGTGTTAACATTAAGCTTAAATAAAATTTTACCCAAGACCTGACTGTAAGAGATCGATGTTCAGCTGTTAAACCGTTTGCACAGTTGCTGTGGTGTGTTTGAACTGACCACAGGCTTCCCAAGCTCAAAATTTGACTCTGCGTCAGCTTGTTTATGTAGAGAATTGTATGGGAAAGTCACCGATCGTAAAAAAAAAAATGTGTAAATAACTATCTAATTAGAAATAAAGTTTTCCTACCTCAAATGTGTCGCGTACTTGTCTCTCGTGCTGATTTGGAAGCCATTCTGATGCCGTTTAGTGAAGTTATTCGAAATCGTTGTCTCTCCTTCTAAAAGAAGGAGAAGGCAGACCACTCCATTGATCGCATCAATCACTGGTCAGACGTCACTCCACAAATCGCTCTCTCCTCAAAAGGAAAAGTCCCGAATCGCAATAAAACCAACAGTTCCATAAAGCCCAATAAATTGCACTCCACATGTGTGCTTCGGCGATCGAAAGACTCGTGAAGAATAAAAATTTGCCTTAAAGTTTGCTTCTTCGGCTTTCCTGATGTGCTTGTGACCGACTTCGAGCCAACGGCCGCTACGCAAGGTCAACTCTGATTGGTCCATTTGAACCAAGTCATGCACTGATAACAGTCAACAGCATGACTTGGTTCAAATGGACCAATCAGAGTTTACCTCGTGTAGCAGCCGTTGGCTCGATGTCGGTCACAAGCATATCAGGAAGGCCGAAGAAGCAAAATTTAAGCCAAATTTTTCGTTCTTCACGAGTCTTTCGACCGCCGAAGCACATGCATGTGGAGTGAAATTTATTAGGCTTTATGGAACTGTTGGTTTTATTGCGATTCGGGACTTTTCCTTTTGAGGAGAGAGCAATTTGTGGAGTGACGTCTGACCAGTGATTGATGTGATCAATGGAGTGGTCTGCCTTCTCCTTCTTTTAGAAGGAGAGACAACGATTTCGAATAACTTCACTAAACGGCATCAGAATGGCTTCCAAATCGGCACAAGAGACAAGTACGCGACACATTTGAGGTAGGAAAACTTTATTTCTAATTAGATAGTTATTTACACATTTTTTTTTACGATCGGTGACTTTCCCATACAATTCTCTATATAAACAAGCTGACGCAGAGTCGAATTTTGAGCTTGGCAAGCCTGTGAACTGACAAGGATGTTTGGAATCCCCTTAAAGTGATGCAATACAGCAAAGAAATTTCGTTTGCTTTTGACCGGTTTGTGAAGGCGCGAAAGCTCCAAAGCTTAATTAAGCTTAAATAACAGAGTGTACAGAATTAAATGCTACAAATAATACACGTTTGAGAAAATATGGCGTAAAATACTGGCGTCAGAACACTAACAATGAATTTCCATTTCCCGCCAAAACAGCATTTGAATTGAAGGCGCCCCTTCAGCTTTATTGTGTAAACAATGTCGTTAACGTGAAAGATTTCGATAAATATCCACAATTTAGATAGCTTAAGCCCTGCTAGAAAGGCAAACCACGCTAAATTTCAGCTGCACCAGATGCTCAGCTGTTCTCTGAAATTCCGTACTCACCCGAGAAGACTCCATCCGTGTCATTGTTCCACTCGTAAACGCCATTTTCTTTTTGCTTCTTTGGACTCGGGGTCCTCATTCCTTTCTTGTCCGGTGGAGTTACAATAGCTACTTTTCTCTTTCGGCTCAGCTTTTGCATTTTTAAATTTGGCGAGGAAACAAGGAGAGTGGAGCAATTACAAGTCGTAGTACAAAAACCAGCGAGGCAAATGGAACGCAGTTTTCTACGTCATGTATACCAACACGCTCGTTGCTTCTGGCGTCGGGTAGCCTGCGAGCAAGCTCTCCCGGGGGAAGAGGGTGGGGGAGGAAAGGAGAGAATTTTCCCTCCTTCCATCCCCCACCCCCCGAGAGATCTTGCTCGCAGGCTAGGCGTCGGGAGGGTTGATTACTGACGAGGGGCGCTTTCCATTCAACCAAAAATTTCGAGATTTCCGGTTCGAAATCGAATGGAAAGGGCAAAGTTCCGGGAAAAGTTTCCGAAAATTTAGGAATACGTTTTGAGTGCACCCTCTTTGCGCGAATTTCCAGAATTACCGAAATTTTCGTGTTCCATTTTATCGATAGATATCGGTTTTAGTCTCCCTACCGGGCGTGAGCTCACGTGGACAAGCGGAAAAACCAATAAGCGGGCGTAAGCGGACGAAGCACCTTCAGATCCCTTCAGCATGTCAATCTGGGACGTGGTCGGACGCTTTCCATTCGACCAGAATACCGAAAATTTGTACCGGTTATTTTTGCTCAATGGAAAGCGCCCGAGGAAAACACTAGATAACAGAATTCTTGTATAAAATTTCATAAAAATAAGTTAGTTTAGAGGTAACTGAGAACTATTAAGTCTATTTTTAAGAAAAAAATCTTGCCTATTCTGAGATACATATCATCAAATCCAGGCAAGGCGAATTTAGTCACTCTCACCTCCCCTGTTAGCACGATCGTCAGGAGGACGGTCCAAGGTTCGCCGGGACACCTGGACAGCGCAGTATTGTCCGCAGTATTGTATCGCCGCATCTACCAGACAAAGGGCTATAGTATAGAGCCGGGGTTTTCGTATTGCCAGTATGGCCTTGGAACATTTTTCGAACAAAATCAAGAACGTGTTTTCTAACATTTCAGTCATCACCTACTTGCTCGTCGTGATTTTTGGGTCTGGTTCGTGGCTTGCCATCAATGGACTGTGGGTTGAGCTGCCCATAATCGTTCAAAAAATCCCCGAAAGCTGGTCGCTTCCGTCGTACTTAACAGTCATAATTCAGCTGGCAAATATCGCCCCCCTCGTCTTCACACTGGGAAATAAATTCTTGCCCGGTATAGTTCGTGAGGTTCCCGCTATTTACATCAGTGTTCTTGTAGGTATTACGTCATGTACTTTGTTGGCATTTTTCTGGAAGGAAACAAGTTACATCGCGGGGGCCGAGCGAAGCACAGCATTGCTAGTCCTGTGTTTCTTTGTTGCCATGGTTGATTGTTCCTCGTCTGTTACGTTTCTTCCTTACATGGCTATATTCCGGGAGGTGTACATGAGTCCATATTTTGGCGGCCAGGGATTAAGCGGTCTCCTTCCCAGTCTTGTGGCATTAGGGCAGGGTGTGGGAGGGGGTTCACATACCCCCTGTGTAAGTCCCACCCAACCTCCAGTAAACAGAACCAATGGAACATCAGGAAACAGTACTGCTGGTGGAAGCTGGGGTCCTGGACCAAAATTCTCTGCTGAAGTATTCTTCTGGTTTCTGAGTGGAATGATGATGGCCTGTTTTTTGGCATTCCTGGGGTTGAATCACCTCCCTGTGGCCAAGCGGCAGCAAGTACGTAAGGGCTATGGAGGCCCTGAACGAGTGACACAATCAGGTGAACAAGCCATGGAACTTGTTGCTGAGGAAGAGCAATTAGAATATAAGGATGACAAGGTTGAAACTTTTTCTGCTAAGAGTACTGCCTTGCTGTTGGTTATTGTGGCATTAGTCAGTGGTTTAAGTAATGGAGTAATACCAGCTATCCAGTCCTATGCCTGCATACCCTACAGCTATTACATTTATCATCTCACGCTCACTCTGTCGAACATTGTTAATCCTGTCACCTGCTTTGTGTTCCCTTTCATTGGCACCACATCAACAATGATAATAACACTGCAAAGTTTTGTATACTTTGGTATGTGCACATACATTCTCGTCATTGCTTCGCAAAGTCCCATGGTGCTGTTACGGTGTGAAGCTTTTGGTGCTGCCTTGATTGTAAGTATCCTTCTCTTAAGCTTGTTTGAATCACTGTAGATTTCTATTAAATTAGAGACCACATGCAAAAATTCAGATCATTTGGATGAAAAAAAAAAAGCAGACCAAAATTCAACATAGAATGGTTATGTCCTGACACCTTCAATTGACAAAATAATCTTTTCTTCTTGGTTATAGGTTGCAGTAAGTGTCACTGCTGTTGCTGTGGTAACATACATCAAAGTTGCCATTGGGGGAATAATGCGTGAAAAGGGTCGCAAACATCTTCTGTGGTTTGGTATATGCACTCAAGTTGGGTCATGCTGTGGTGCTTTAGCCATGTTTGCTCCAGTAAATGTCTACCATTATTTCAAGCAAGAGTGAGGACATTTCAGCTCATTGCTTCTAGAATTTAGCAATTCAAGCAGGGCTCTCGTTCCTCGTGTGATAACTACAGGCCCATTTCAGTTCTCTCGGCACTGAGTAAAGTTGTTGAGAGGTGTATTTACAATCAACTATTATCTTTTTTAATGACCAAACGTATTTTGGTACCTAATCAATATGGATTTAGACCTGGAAACTCTACAACTGACTGCTTGGTTGACTTAATAAATGAGATAACGAAAGCCCTGGATGAAGAAAATTATGTTGTATCTCTATTTCTGAATCTAAGTAAAGCATTTGACACTGTCAACCATTCTTTTCTGCTGTCCAAACTTGACCATTACGGAACAAGAAATATTGAAAATCAGTGGTTCAGGTCTTACCTGAGCAAAAGGAAGCACATGGTATACGTTAATGGCTTGTTCTCCGAATCTCTTGCGATGAATTCAGGGGTACCTCAAGGGTCGATCTTAGGTCCACTTCTTTTTCTGATATATATCAATGACAGTGCCAAAGTAACCAACTATTTTTCATGAAGACTTTTTGCCAATGATACCTCAATTTAGCATCCCTGTCAAAATGTTTTGTAGTAGACTGGGCAGCACAGCTGGAGTAGTAGGCAGTAACTTTGGGCTCATCACGAGTTCCTTGCCTATGAACATCTGCTGAACTGAACTGCCACTTCCGTTCGTCAGCGGTTAGCCCTTGTTTTGAAGAAACCAATAACTATGGCGTTAAATCTCTGCCAAAAATCAAGTTTTATTTACAACATCCAAGTTTTCATTTTAAAGTTCTGTTTACAATTTACATATGAACTTTTAAGAACAAAACTCTTTCTTTGCATTCAACATCATACCACATTGTCATCAACAGAAGTTCAAAGATTCCTAACAAGATTCAAGATTTAACTTTTCTCTTCAACAATCAACTATTCGCTTCAACAACCTAGTCTTCATTTCAACATTCAAGCATTCCTTTGGACATTCGAGTTTGTGAGAACGATCAAGCCTTCCCCGAAACATTAAATTTTTCGCTTCAACATTAAGTCTTTGTTTTCAACCTTCTCGAAGATGCACCTGAAATAACGCACAAGTTTTGAATTCAAACTTCAAGTTTTGGTTTGAACTTCACGCTTGACTTACTCGGATGCTCAAGGTCAGGCATGCGCGCTGGTAGCCTACCTAGCATGCTTTGTATTCTTAATATCGAAGGTCGAGTCGAGTCGAGTCGAGGCCGCCTCAGGGAGATGGGAAAAGTTTTTATTTCTCCATAGCTTGAAACTATTTCTGCTTTAGACAACATGTTAGATCCATCGCAAATAGATGGTGTAGTATTAAGGCTGGACTGTGTCAAGCGATATCTTGTAAATATAACTGAGTGAGAAGTGTTGACGGGCCTACGCGACTCTTGCGGTTCGCTGATGGATTGTGTTTTGCCGTTATAGCTTTGCTCTAACGAGAATGTCTTCAAGGGATTTGCCTTTGCGATATGATATGAGTGGAGGCTCTGTAAAGATTTCTCTTAGTTGTGGTTGATTGTGTATGAGGTGCCATTTCCCCTATAGTATTGTCTTTAAGCTGGGCAAAGCTGGGTGATATTGCGTTACAAAGGGCAGTATTTTCTTATGTGCATTCATGTTCCTTTGTTCTAGTGACGCTTTTCTGTCAGTGAATTTGACTTCAGAGAGGTGTTTCTCTACAACGTTAGCTGGGTATCCTCTCTTTTGAAGGCGTCTCTTGAAGTTTTTCATGTTTTCCTCAAAAGTCAATTGTGAGAAATTTGTTCTCAGAAGCCGCCTTAACGCTTCTCCCTTGATAAAGCCTTTTGTGACGCCTGGTGGGTGATACGAGTAGAAATTTGTGTATTGAAAGTTTGCAGTGGGTTTGTTGTATGTGAAAGGCTGTATCAAGGGAGAAGCGTTAAGGCGGCTTCTGAGAAAATACACAATGGCACCTCATACACAATCAACCACAACTAAGAGAAATCCTGTTTACAGAGCCTCCACTCATATCATATCGCAAAGGAAAATCCCTTAAAGACATTCTCGTTAGAGCAAAGCTATCAAGGCAAAACACTGCATCAGTGAACCGCAAGAGTTGCGTAGGCCCGTCAACACTTCTCACAGTTATATTTACAAGATATCGCTTGACACAGTCCAGCCTTAATACTACACCATCTATTTGTGATGGATCTAACATGTTGTCTAAAGCAGAAATAGTTTCAAGCTGTGGAGAAATTAAAACTTTTCCTGAGGCGGCCTCGACCTTCGATATTAAGAATACAAAGCATGCTGGATAGGCTACCAGCACGCATGCCTGATCTTGAGCATTCGAGTTAGTCACGTATGAAGTTCAAACCAAAACTCAAAACTTGTGCGTCATTTCGGGCGCATCTTCGAGAAGGTTCAGTGAAAGTAAAGACTTGGCGTTGAACTTAAAAATTGAATGTTTCAGAAAAGGCTTGATCGTTCTCACAAACTCGAATGTTCAAACGAAGGCTTGAATGTTGAAACGAAGACTAGATTGTTGAAGCGAATAGTTGATTGTTGAAGAGAAAACTTCAATCTTGAATCTTGTTTAGCATCTTTGAACTTCTATTGATGACAATATGGTATGATATTGAATGCAAAGAAAGAGTTTTATTCTTAAAAGTTCATATGTAAATTGTAAACAGAACTTTAAAATGAAAACTTGAATGTTGTAAATAAAACTTGATTTTTGGCGGAGATTTAACGCCATAAATAACGAGCTGCATAAGAATGGGGAATTGACACCCGATTCACATGCAAAATAATCCAGGGGTCAAAGTCCTACTTTCCATAAATTGGAAAACGAACTATGATTGGCTAACCGCCTCGAATGGAAGTGGTAGTTCAGTTCAGCAGACGTTCGTGGGCAAGGAACGTGTGATGAGCCCAAAGACGTCTGCGAAGGAGGCTATGTTAGATGCAGCATTTTCTAGAAAATAATGCAAAATTGGTAAGAAATAGCAAAAGGCTTGGAATCATCTTTCAAACTTAGCTACTTAGGTAGGTACCATAAAAAAATTCCTTCTTACAAAATGATATGGCATTGGTTTCTAAAGTCTTAATCAATATGGCATGAAAATTTAATTTGTTCAGCTAAAATTGGCCCACTTCCTGTGATATTTCTTAGACAATCAGAATGGAAATTGTTGGCTTACTGCAGTTGTTTTGGATGAAAAGATCCAACTTTAATTTGTTATTGCAAATTTTGATGGGACAAATTTAAGTTAAAATACTTGTGTCCATGTAAACATGATGCCTTAATATACCAGCAGAGGAAAACTCTGAAATGTGTTATTAAAGAGTCAAGGCCAAAAAATTGGGCATGTACTAAAACCAGGAACACCGGAACACACCGGAACACCAGAACAGCAGAAAAACTCTGGAACACCGAATTTGACTGTGTTGTTTTTTCCGATTACAGATCATGTAAAAAATAAAATGTAAATGTAATTTAATTGTTTACCCACGTATAATGAAAGAGCTTAGAGCTTGTTATAAAGTGTACGTGTATGAGATCAAATTAGAATTTAGAAGTGTTGGTTTTTGTGGAGGGAGGAAAACCGGAGAACCCAGAGAAAAACAAACAACAAGCTCTACCTTAATATGATGTTGGGTCCGGGGAGTGAACCTGGGTCACATTGGTGGGAGGCCAGTGCCATTCCACCATTCCAGCTCTCCCTATGTGGTCATAGTCTTGATAAATTTTCAAATAGTCGCATGAATATGAATGGATAATTTTTTTTCTCCAGAGAATATCACGCGTTCTGTAATGGGTAAACAAAGACCAAGCAAAAAAGGTTGATAACTTGTAACCAGCCAGTACGTAACTTTAACTTTTTGGTCTGTAATGGGAAAACAAAACAACACCATCAAATTCGGTGTTCCAGGATTTTCGGCTGTTCCGGGGTGTTCCAGTGTTCTGGTGTTCATGGTTTTAGTACATGCCAAGAGATTGTCGGTAATGATGCTGTATCCATTAGTATGCAGGTGTCCATAAAGCAAGCTCTTTGGAGCCAAATCAAAAGAAAGTATTTTTGCCACGCAATGATTTTTAAAGTTTAGTTTTGCAAAATATAATCAATATTGTAAAGAAAATAGAACTGCCACAGCCAATCTAGGCATGGCCTCCAATCCTGGTAGAAAACCAACCACTAAGGGCCTGCTTAATTGAGGTTAATTTCCAGCATGGTTAGGCGGGCTGGCTTGGCTCATGCCTTATTTCTTCATAACATTTTGGTTGTGTTTACATGAGAAGGCGGGCTGGCCTCGCCTGCTGAAATCTTGCTTTCGTGAGCTGAGATCTTGGCAGGCAGGCCAGCCTGCCTTCTCATATAAACAGAACCAAAATTTTATAAAGAAATAAGGCATGAGCCGAGCAAGCCTGGTAAAGCGGGAAAACCTCATAAAAAGGCCCTAACCAGGAAACCTTTATACTGAAGGTTAGATTTACAGACTGAAATCAGTGTTCAATTACACAAGAAGCAAATTGTTACAGTGTATTTAAATTTTTTATTTTTAATTTTACAGCTATTTAAATCATGCATGCTTTCACATTATTGCTAGGACAATATTTCATTATTTATGAACCAATATATTGCAATAATGGCAACTTTTTAATGCACATGCTGTTTTATTTTCTTGGATATTTATTAATTTACAATGTTGATTACAGAAATTAGGCAAGTGAGGAATGGTTGCAGTTCTTTGGTGTGTTCATCATGAACTGGTGATAATGAAACTGCAACACCACTATGTGGGAACATATTACTTCACAGAGTTCAGTGGTAAAAATTTCTACATTAGCATGCTGTTTAACAATTGATTTTAGCTATTATTATAGTTTGACTTCTTTCATAAACGATTTTGTCTCAGTGTAAGTCTTTTAATAGCCACTTTACTCTGTTAGATGTGTGTTGGTGTTGCTCTCTTTGCTGTTTGACAATAAACTGTGAAAAACTATCCTAGAGCTCCCAGTTCAATGTCAAATCACCATAATTACTTAGTAGTGAGTTGTTTGAAGTTTGCGTCAAGCCAACTGCGTCCGCTTAATAGAGGTGACCGCTTGATAGAGGTTAATTTTACAATAAAAAAAGGGACCGCTTTTGGGAAATTAAAGCGATGAGTTTCTTGTATCAAACATTTTCTCTCGATTTTCTCTCGATTTTCTCCTTGGAAACGCTTATTCTTTCATGAGACTTGTGCGAGCAATTTACCATAATCAGGATGACTAAGCTATTTTTCGGGGGCGTGTGAAAATAGATGCGTATTTTATTTCTTTTACCTGGTGATAATACCTAATATTCTGCGACAGAAAACCAATTTAGCCATCAAGATATGGCTCTCATGCTTGGTGTGAGCAAGCGAACAGTGGCCGGGCGGAACAAAGGATGACAGAACTACAGCTTTTATACGAACAGGTCCCTGATGCACAGATACAGAGGACGATATGTTGGATTCTTCTTTCTCACGTGTAATAACCAACTTTCCGCCGGATCTGGTAAGTAACAAGTTTTTTCTTCCCGGAACGGCCATTTTAAATTCATTTCCAGATACGTCTTTTTCTTCTAAATTGTTTTATGTTAAAAATACCTACAGCCGCCATCTTCTGACGTCCACGGACAAAGTTGCCATCTTCCAAGTCCCATTATTGCGTCAAATTATACTCTAGTTTTTGCCTATATTTTTACCACGTATGAAAACTATAGAGAGCTGTCTGGTATCACAGGGTATACTCGTGCAGAGGGCGAGGTTAAGGAATGAGTTGACCCCGTTGGCCGCAGGTTGTTGTCCATCAACACCATCCGGAAGACGTGCAGTGCATGTTTACAGTGTGCGTTCCCCTTTGTTGTTATGTCACATGGACGGAAATCACAAACTTATACGGTAGTTTCTCGCATTCAGATTTATTTACGTGATACCCCTCCATACTTTTCATGTTCAGATTTTAAGACCACTAATTGGGTCCAAGTAATATCCGCGCGCGCCCCCTCTTTCGCTTCCCCTCCCCTTCCTAGCGCCTGCCACGCAGGCTATAAAATGATGGAGATGGTGGTGATCATACCAAAGTTTTATGAGGAGGAGGAGGACGAGGAGGAGGATGAAGATGATGATGATGATAACAACGTTTTTATTATTTAGATGGGAGTTTGCTATCCACGGATGTATTACAGCCGCGTGATTTTTTACCTCGCATGCAGTTCGGACAATACATCCGCAACGGTGCTCAACCTGTTCCACGACACTGTGCATTGATGGGGTTTGCCTTCCCGTGTTCATTTGTAATATGGGGGTTGAAAACCGTGGTGTCGCATATTACATGCTCTCTCACACTGCTCGAGGCCCAGCTGGAAGAGTAGTTCCATCACAGGAAGAAGTGTCCATAACGCATAGAAAGGCTCTGGAGGGATGTGTACTAGATCGTTCTTTCGATTTCTCTCATTGGAAAAAGCAAAGTATATGGACATTGACAACGAGGAGCATCTGTTTTGTTTGCACTACGTGTATCACCCCCTAATCGACCAGATGCTGTCAACTTTTACTTGTTCTTGGCTTAACCGTAAAATCAGAAAAGCCGGGAATAGGACTCGCCTGCAGCTGTTTATCATGGGACTGCAAAACTAATGAAAACAATGTGGGGCGTCAGAATATTTTGAGAACCTGCATGATATATTGAAGCTGGTGCAAAATACTTTTACTTTATCATTAAAAACTATTCTGTAAGTACACAATGGTCGACGTGCCAAAACAAATCGATTTCCAATAACTGAATTGGAATGGGCGAGCGTTTGAAACTCTCCCAAGATTAAGAAATAAACTTGTGCAAAAAACCTTGAATTTTCAAAAACAGTTTAAAAACGGATTGAAAAAATTGTTTTCGAGCATACCTAACGCTCAGGCTCAAATACCCACGGCATATGAATAATATAAGCAGTGAAAATGTATAAAAGCTTGTGGAATGAGGCTGGAGTGACAAGGATCGATACCTTTTCACTGCTTGTTTTATTGATATGTGGGTACTTGAGCCTGAACATTAGCTATGCCATGCTGATGAAGCCTACACGAACAAGGCCGAAACAGCTGTCCTACCATGGCTGCTAATGATTGGGCTCAATCTTTAAAGGGGTAATGCCCGCTACCATGTGGCCTTAATGCCCTTAGAGTGGCTTCAGCTTACTAGATCACATTAATTTGTCAGCTATCCTAGTGACTAGTGGCCAACAGAAGCGTAAAGATCGAACTGACCTCATTAGCGAAATGCCAAAGGAATGTATGTAGATTTTGAGAGAAGGGCGGGTTCTTTTCTCCAAACAGCGGTTGGTAAAGGATCCTAACGAATGTGGCTCGTCCGGCCAAAACAAACGAAATAAGACATACTTATCATTCAAAGACATCGGATTGAAAAAGAAATCAATAAACGAATAAATAATAAAACTAAACCATTTTACAACAGCACAGCGGATATTGATAAGAGTAAGGTTCGATAGTAAATACTACGAAGAAAGCCTGGAACAACATTTTTAATCAATGGTGCTAGTACCCTTCTGCGATGATCTGCCTCTGTGAGCAACCGCTGTACTGAGTCTGTCTACCGTAAGGATGGATTCTCTGAAAGCAATGCGATAACACACAATACAACAAATATCAAAAAATAAGCAAAGGACGTCTCACCCGTATCCCCCATAATTGCTAACTTGTACATGGAGCAGTTTGAAAGAGAGCTAGGCGCTGTTCACCTTCCCCAGACCACGAGAAACCTAGTTTAGGTACGGGGATGATACTTTCCCGGCCCTCACGTTAACTGACGAGTATGACTAGGAGTTCACGGAGCATTTAAACTCCAGGGACCCGAGCATTCGGTCGCACCAGGGAAACGGAATCTAACGGAAAGCTACCGTTATTGGATAGGTGCGTTCTCATAGAAGAAGATGGTTCCACGAAAATCAATTTACAGAAAGCCCCCTCACACAGATCTATATCTGACTTTTGACTCCAATCTGAATCTGGAACATAAACGATCTGTGAGTCATCACGGAAGACGGGGTAAACAATTTAAATCGAACTTAAACACCTGAAATCCGTCCTTCAAGACAACAATTACAACCCGTTGGTGTTTAGACCCACTCGGAACAGCCGAAACGTCAGGTACAAAAAGTAAAGGTGGGTTTGCTTCCTGGGGGATACTCCCAGAAACATTGAGTGGGGGTGTGCGGCCCGCTTCCTGAAACCCTTACCCTATTTCAGACCAAAATCTGCGATTTTCCTTATCCTATTTCAGACCTAACCCAAAATTCGATAAAGGAGATTAGTTTCTAAAGAAACTGTGGTGCTGCGTCGGTGGGGGAGTGAAACACGAAAATTGTTGATAATGTAAATTGACCACCTTACGTAGCTAATCGAATCCCTGTACGGTGGTCAATTTACATTATCAACTCCGTTGATAAACCAAAATTTCCAAAATTCGATACCCTATTTCAGACCTATTTTACGTACACGGTTGGCGTAAGAATTTGGCAAGGGCTTTTGTGACTCTTTTGTTGATGGTGTTATCGCCTGATGATGAAGAAGTTGCTTCTTCTAAAAAACATACTCAGTTCAGGAAGAGTGCACAAACCATACCCTATTTCAGACCAAAATGGTTAAAATACATACCCTATTTCAGATCAAAACGGCTTAAAAACCATACCCATTAGGCCACACATACCTATCTAGCCCATATAAGGGAGTACCCCCCTCCTCCTTTCCGGGGTTTGTCTACAGCGTCCCACTTCCTTATGTACAAAGAGTCTTGGAACAACTCACACGAGCTTTCAAGAAACAGGGGGTTGGTACCTATGACAAGCCTTTTAACACCATTAGGCAACTCATGGTTCACCCGAAAGACCCTTCTCCTAAAGAAAAGAAATGCGGGGTAGTTTACGAAATCCAATGCGAGGGTCAATGCGAGGGTTGCTACGCGTTCTACCACAGGTTTACCACGCTCTTCACAGGATACCCAACGACCTTTTCTGAGAATTTTTATCTTACGATGTACTTAACACTAGCTGAGTGTCCCCCAGCCAATCTTCGTTAATATTTAACTTTCCTGGGAAAAAAATAACCGGTCTTCAATGCCAGCGAGCAAAACGTTTGAGAAATAAAAATCCCAACCAGCTACGAGCGTGTCGTTTCTCAACGAGCCAGCAAAGTTGAAAATGCCACAAAACATGAAATGCCAGCCAGCACGGGTGGAATCTTTCCAGTTTCCCAGCCAGTAGTCGCGTAAGGAAGAAAAATACCCAGCCAGCTAAGTATTGATTTCAACTTAATTTTTGGGCAAAATATGTCAAATGGTTTATTTCGGATGTCAGATCGTTCCCAAGACGGGCAGTAGGCATCTGTATCCCGTGTTGTTTACTTTTAGTTTTTTTCCCGAAGTCCTATCTTCTCGCAGATAAAAATCCACCAAAATACGAAGCCAACTGACAGCACATGCTATTCAATGAGTTGAGACTTTTGAAAGTTGCGTTACGAGCCCAAGATATTAAAACAGTTTGTTTTTCATTAACTTTATTTTCAATCTCACGCAGATAAAAGTGCGCCCTCAGTACTCTCAGCCAGCATGAAAACTGAAATAAGACAACTGCCAGAAATGACGTGTTTTGATTCCTGTCAGCCAGTAAGACTCATTACGGACACAAATGCTAGCAAGATTTCGTTAAAATAACACTGCCAGCAAGATTTTCATTTCACCAAACATTTTGCCAGCCAGCCCAAAATCGGCCTGCAGAGCGGTTATTTTGCAGATCGGCTCCATCGAGCACACCTGTCTTCAGTAAAAGAGCGTTTTAAACGGCCCAGGGAGGCAAAAAAAAATTTTTTTTCCTCAGTGTATTGACATTTGATTTCGCTTTATTGAGATTTCCAGACCAAGATACGTTCACAATTATATTATTCAGTGTCTTATTCGTAACCGCCATACATTTCACTTTGTATTTACGTAGTTTTCACATGTCAACGCACTCATAGGGTGGTATACCTGTGGTTCTACTTTGGAGAGACAGCAAGACCATTCAGGGATTCAGGGAACACGTAACGATCACAAGAGTGACAACAATGAAAGCTCAGTACAAAACTGGAAAATACATTGGGTTGGTTTACCCAAAAACTAGTCAGTTAGAAACGCACGCCAGGAGTGGGGACTGGACATCGGCCATCCCAGAAATCAGTGGGCACAGGCCGGCGGTCTATAACTCGCCGCCACGTCTGTTTCTTTTTGAGTAAAGCTGTCTCATAAATACAAATAGTTTTTAGCCGATTTTAAACCATTACATCTTACGTGGACGTTCGTGGACATTATTTGTAAGACATCGAGTTCAAGATTGGCTAAGTTCTCCAAAGATACAGTCAAAGGCATGGCGGAGAATGAGTTAGGAATATGGTTTCGCAGCATACCCATTGTGACAAGATGGTGGTTTTCTCTGTCTATCATTTTCCCCCTTCTGGGCAGATTAGGGCTAATAAATGGCATGTACCTGATTCTGGATTATTACAGCATTATTCGTCGTTTCCAGGTAAGCTTCAAGTGTGCGAATAGCTGCGTCTGCCTGAATTTCAATGAAAAATAACATTGTTTGAATCGGCTCTTTGTTAGGCTGAAAGTGTTGCTGGGAGTAAGCGGTATTATTACCCTCTTATGACTTCTTGATCGCAGTTTCCTCAGATAGCTGCTAGTTATTTTGCATTGACAAGTCATACTCTGCAGCACGTTTACTAAATTTTCATTTTTTTTTTTATTAACCTTGTCATAAGTATATAAACTTACTTATTTACAAACAAGGAAGCAAAGTCAGCATACAGCCGTTTTCAGGTCAACTACAACCACAACAAATTTAAGGCATTGTGGCAATGTTGGCAGGATGCCTTACTCGTTGATATAGAATGCCCTTTTATGCATCTACCTTGCAAAGCCTTTTAAGTAGGTCATCCTAAAATGAATTGACACATTTGTTAAAACTGAATGTAGAACACTTTACTTTTCATCTACATTACAAAAATTCTGGTACATTTACCCCTAAAATTCCGAAAATGTGCAACCCCATTATAGTCCAGCTTCCCACATGAAGAAAATACATGTAAGCAATAGAAGTATAATTTGTGACCAGTTTATCTAGGTGCATTTGTGTAGTATCCTGAGTTGTTGTTGTTGTTATTTTGTATGCCCCTTGCCATACTAACCATCTAACATGCTTAAATTTCAAGACATTCATTTGCGAATCATCTACATGTAGGTCAGCTTATGTTCTTGTTTAAAAACTCTACTCTCCCTCACAAATTTGAAAACTTTTGCAAAAATCAACCAAATCCATGGTTACAATACAAGGCATGCAGACTCCTCTGATCTACAGACGTGTAGAACAAATATCTGGCAATTATCCATCTACTATCGAGGTCCAAAATTGAACTCTCTTTCTCCTGAGATTACTGGCTCTTTATGTTTTGCACTCTTTGGGAAAGAACTTAAAATGTCTATTATCAGCAATAATATATTACTAATTCTGTTAAGTGTGTACAAATACATGTATGACTTGTCAAAATGTCGGTTACCACATTGTCTAGGTTTAGTCATCTTTTATTTCTTGTCAAGCCCCATGGTTTTTATTAGGTTTCCTTGCCATTTATTTTTGTTCTTTTTTTTGTATTTTAATCATTGCAATTCTGTATATTATTAAAGTGTATATGACACGAAATTTTTTATTTCATTTTCTGGTAGTTCGACATGTATAAATAACGGTTTGAGCATTAAAAATCGGCGAAAAAAAAGTTAAATGCCTCTTTTTCGATCAAATTTCGCGCTATTTTTGCCAAAAATTTTGTCACAGCAGCGCGTGGCCAAAACCTCTGTCACGTGACCTTTGTGACGTCAAGTTGTTTGCAAGATTCTCAACATTCTTCTCCACTTTCCATAGGATCATACGAATTACTTGTTGCTGTGTCGCTAGACATTTTAATGCGTTCAAAGTCTCCAAACACTGCTAAGCAAGCCAAGTAATTCACAAGTGTCTTTGCTAACAGCTGAGTATCGTGCAAACAACGTGATGTCACTTTGTGGAAAAGTCGTCCCCAGTTCCCGACAAAATTTTAAGCTAAAATTTGCTTGTTTTGGAGCCTAAAAATCGCCGAAAAATTTTTTTTAGACATTTCTAAATCATGAATCCTTTCTTTATGCATATAAACGAAAGAAAAAAGCCAATAAAAAATTTCGTGTCATATACACTTTAATCATTGTAGTTTATTCATCATTGTAAGCTCATTGTGTGTGGCAAATAAATATACAATATACAATAGTTCCATGAGGTTCATGAATGTATGCACATGTCATCGGCTTCCCTGTGGGGTCGACCCCCAGGCTAACCAGGGAGATTGTAAAATCAGTCAAGCAAACTTGAGGAATTTCTCCAGGGGTGAGCTTCTCTTATCAGAAAATCCCTCTGACAAAGTTGTGAATTCCCCCATCCCCAAATCTATGACCGTACTTGTAAAACAAGTCGCTTACCCTCAGGCAAAGAATCCCATCCATCTCCTTATATTCCCTCACATATCTCCCAGGAGCCAACCCAAAGGTGAAGCCGATGACATGTGCATTTCATGTAACTGCTACATGCATTGGTTCGGAGGGAAATAGAGATAGACTGAATGATGATGAGCTCAACAGTTATCACTGCATAGCAATTATTGTAGTTCTGTTTATTACTTTCCAGACCTTTTCTGTAACTGCAAATGAAATTCAATGCTGATAGTTTGTTCTGAAGGGTTCTCATATGGGCAGAAGGGTACATGTACATGTAGGATAATAAGAATTGAGTGGATGGAAATTGGTGTTACAAACTGCTGTGGCACAGAAATCAAAGGAACTGGGGTGTTTTTTTTATCACTAAATCAGAACTCGGCCTTTGGGGTTTGATTAGTGTCACAGTTTAATTTGTTCCCTCATTGCATTTTAAAACTTGGATATTGACATAGTAATTATTTCATTTTCAGATCTGGAGATTGCTCACAGCATTTGTGTTCTACCCTGTAGTACCCCAGACGGGTTTCCATTATCTCATTAATTTATACTTCTTATACTCATATTCAACAAGACTAGAAACAGGTAAACACGTAGAGGATTTCTTGGAAAATGTAATGAGGTGATCCTTTTTTTGACCACCAACTCAGAGAGGTTGCGGCAAAAGTAATTACAGGAGGATGTCTGTATGATTAATATTTATTATTAAAGTTAATGAGTTGTTGAGGAGGGCAAAACCAAGATGGCTGTTTTGGAGAGGTCTCTGTTTGGAGAAGTGGTCATTAGCAGCTACAATGTGAGTTCAAACTGCATGTACATGTACCTCTGCTTTTGTCGATTAATATCTTTTTATGGTGTTAGATATGAAGTGCTGTGTAGTGCTTCTGCATTTGACATCTTTAAGGACAGTGCCGGCTTATACAAAGGTATTTTGTGCGGCTTATGACTAAAACAAGAAAAGCAGGTCTAAGCAAAAGAAATTTGGGACAACCATGCATTTTTGAGAGAATGTCAATTTACAGCTGCTGTACTCACTTATCACGCACTGCCATCTTGGATTGTGTGGTGCACCAAAGCGAGGCTGGATGGGCATATGCCCATCCAGCCTCGCTTTGGTGCACCACACAATCCAAGATGGCAGTGCGTGATAAGTGAGTACAGCAGCTGTAAATTGACATTCTCTCAAAAATGCATGGTTGTCCCAAATTTCTTTTGCTTAGACCTGCTTTTCTTGTTTTAGTCATAAGCCGCACAAAATACCTTTGTATAAGCCGGCACTGTCCTTAAAGATGTCAAATGCAGAAGCACTACACAGCACTTCATATCTAACACCATAAAAAGATATTAATCGACAAAAGCAGAGGTACATGTACATGCAGTTTGAACTCACATTGTAGCTGCTAATGACCACTTCTCCAAACAGTAACATTCTTGGGGAAGGGTTGCGTTACAATGTTTTAAGTGGAGATACGCGCAATCATGACCCACGATCATTGCTGTAGTATGCTGTAATAATGACAGGCGAAACGAAAGTGGCAAGAATTTGTCGTTTTTCAGCTTTCCCTCAAATCCTTCACAGAGATCACAGTGGATTGCCGCGATAAAGAAAGATAAAAGGCTGCTTTTTGGGGTGAGTGTGTAGAGTTGTGTAGTCAAACGCACATGTTTATACTAGTGGTTGACTCAGCTACCACATTTTATTCATGAAATATTTACTCAATACCTATCCAGAGCAACTGCCGTCAATTATTTGAATCTACCAGTGTTCTTTAAGCTTACTTTAGGTTTTTTGCTGCTTTTGGTCCAAGCTGTCAAACATTCATGGCACTGATTTGTTTTTTTTCATTGACTCTGATTTGGCCATCTGTATTCATGAGATTCTCCCGTGTTGTCAGCGTTTTAATTTGTTGTTTCAAACTCGTTTCCTTGATCAAGTTTATCTTGTGGGCCGTTTTTACTGTCCTTGGTCTATGCAAACTGCGATGGCACAACTCCTGGTTTTAGACTTGGAAGCCTGGTTATAATTTTATTATCCCCTGGCTTGAAGTGAGTGGAGCGCAGAAGATTAAAGCCTTTGTTGATCTAGGATGTAAGGAGACTGGTAGAATCGACTGCAGTTGTTCTGGATATGTATTGAGTAAATACTTCATGTGCTAGCTGAGTCATAAATCAAAAGAAAAAGTCGAACACAAGCCTTTGACAAGTTTACTTGCTGGTCACAACTCGACTAACTAACTCCAAAAAGCGGCCCTTCATCTCACTTTATCATGGCAATCCACTGCGATCTCTGTGAGAATTTTGAAGGAAAGTTGAAAACAACAAATTATCGCCACTGTCATTTCGCTTGTTGTTATTACAGCATACTACAGCAATGATCGTGGGTCATGATTGCATGTATCCCCACTCAAAACATTGTAACGCATCCCTTCCCCAAGAACTTTCTGCCCGTCCAACCTCGCTTTGGTGCACCGCACAATCCAAGATGGCAGTGCGTGATAAGGGAGTATAGCAACAGTATACTGTAATGGTTCTACAAAGCTTTAGAATAAGTGATAATGCACGACAGTGTTTTCCATTGTGATGCTTTATTTATTATCTCATAAAAATGTATGACTACTCCTAATTTTCTGTTTGGATCCAAATACATGTAAACCTCACTAAGACCTGCAAAATTATAAACCATGCAAAAATACCTTTGTATTAAGAAGCACTGTCTATAAGAAAGGCTAGCTTTTCATGCAATCCTAATAATTATGGGTATGTGTGGTAATAGTAGGAGGCGTGGCTTTTCAATGTGTATGCTTTTGTTTCAGGTCTCTTTGATGGCAGACCAGCTGACTACTTGTTTATGATACTCTTCAATGGAATTGTATTGATTGTATCCTTTCATAATTTCTTGAAATTTTTAACTTGTTCAGCTGTGTGGTACACGTTAATGTAGGTTTTTTTGTCGTGGCATTTAATAACATTCAACAAATCCGGTACAGTACTAATGTTGCTTCAATCAGGAAAGTATTCAACCTTGTTCCCAGGGTCTCTCCTCTTCCCGCCCCCTGGAGTGAGAGACAAGAGACCCTGGTTCAGGCTGGTCACGTGTGTCTGAGACAATTGAGGACGTTAGGGAGGGTCATTATATTTCAATAGTTTTTTGCTGTTTGTTTTGTCACAATCCAAGCGAGGGCTATTGTATTCTCTACTTGCTGACAATTTCATGCAGTCATCTGGGAAAGTCATCGGTTTCAAAACAACTCTCATCTGTTGGAACTAAAAACTAAGTTTATTTCTCTGATATTCAAAAAGCTTTTGATCACGATCACTGGTTTGGTATCGAAAGGCGGCAAGCATGGAGTGATGAAAAACGCAACCACAATTTAGTGTTAAATCTGATATAAAGAATAGCATGTTCTCGACCCGGTTGAGACGGCATATGAGAAAGACCCAGACATGCACAGCTGTTATAAGAGTCCTAATATGCCCATGGACTCTTCATGGTTGCTGTGTAAAAGTTTCGTTTTCATTCGCTAACAGTTAAAGTATTGACGCATCCGAATTAATGCTGTAACAAATCAACGTGGTGTGGTATATTTGAGAAGATCGAATGATAATCGTTTCCTGTGAAATGCACCTCCGATGATTTTCATGGTCAAAGCCTTTGCATCTTCAACAGCCTCTGAAAAATATAGCTCGTTTATTTCTTCTTCTTTCTGAGCCCCTTCGAGCAAGATATAAATTTCAAAGAAACTTTGGCTGACAAAATGCTTGTTGTGTTAACCTCTTGGCAAACGAGTGGCTGTTTTGTTTTGTGGTATGCAAAATTTGGCAGCTGTTATGCTGTTTGGCTTACCAATGGCGAATTGACCACCGTCTCAAAGCGAATCGAGGAACTGTGTACAACCCTTCGCTCTGACGAAGGGATAGTGATCTGAAGCCATTATAAATGAATGTAAACATTTAACGTGCAATATATTGCTTACTTGTTTTCGTAGAATAAGCCTTGATCTTGACTAGTTACCCTTTAGCCGTTCACAACTTTTGTTTTGCCTTTCAGCCGTCGCACTAGCCGTCGCCTTGTAATTTTGTTTTGGTGGTTGAGGATTTATCAGGATTTATCCCACTCGACATGGTCTGTGCTTCGAGGATAACTTGCTTTGTTGGCTTTCGGTACTTTTCCGTTCTCCCCTAGGCTCAGTAGAGACAACTTTCACACTAACCCGCCCCTCCCTCGACGTGTTTATTTGTAATCTCCCAGATTCTGGGATACACATGACCAGCCTGAACCAGGGTCTCCTCTCTCTCGCTCCAGGGGGCAGGAAGAGGAGAGACCCTGGGAACGAGGTTGGAAAATATTTTGAAGTCAATTTATAATGACTGTTGTGTAAAAACTTGTCTGTAGAAAAAGTAATATGTTCTTGAAGTTTGCCTCGCACTTCTTGGTGCATACATGATTAGCCAGAAATAATTTTATGTTTAACAGTTAGATTATGAGCTCGAGATTTCTGTCGTGTGATAGCTGATGAGGGCGCATATCACACATAGAAAATAGAGAGCGACTAATCTAATTGTTTTAGTATAAATCTTCTAGTCGTTCAAAACTAAACAAGTAAATTATCTAAATCCTCCTTGCAGGCACTTCAAAAACGCGAAGAAGCGGCTGCCATTTTGTTGACAACCGCTACTCACTATCTATCACAGAATAGATAGCGAGTAGCGTAGCCAATCAGAGAACGGCATTCGTGATAGAACGCTAGTGGACTTATACTAATTGTTAGTAGTGCTGTCATGAATGCTCCTTGACTAATAACAAAATCCAACAGATCATAGGATTTCTCATACCCTTGAGAGTAAGTCAATTATTTTAACATGGTATTGTTTGCAACAGTGCAAAACTGTACATGTAGAAGGCTAAAGAAGAATGTGAAAAAATTATGTTGGTCTTTTTAAGGATTGAATAACATTGTAATTCTCTTCAACAAGGTTTGTGTGATTGTCTTGTGCACACATTATAATGAAGAGATATGAAATTCATTCAAGAAAGGAAAATGTTTTTCTCACAAAAAAGTCTCCACTTTTCCATGTGCGTGATGCTTTGGCTTAAACATGTCTGCACTTGTTTATTGGCAGTAAGTAAGTAAGTAAGTAAGTAACGTAAGGTAAAATCCTAGTTAAAGCAAAATACATGCTTGAGGGGTCGTGTATCTATGAAAATTACAGACTTAACTAGATTTAAAAAATATAAAATGTTTTGGGTAAATAACACTAAAAAACATACATGAAATATAAAAATATAAAAATTTGGAACTGACGTAGAGATTCAGAAATTTAAATAGAGATTTACATAAAATTCAGAATTTAAAATATAAAATCATACATCTTATTGGGCACCGACTGAACTGATAAACTGTTAAAATTGAGTTCCCTAAATGATGGGTCCAGTTTCAATGTAATTCAAACAGCAAACCTTTTCATTGTGTTTCAGCTTCTCATGGATCCTCTTGTGCTGAGTGTCCTCTATGTGTGGTGCCAAGTGAATAAGGACACGATTGTACAATTCTGGTTTGGAATGCAGTTTAAGGTGAGAGTTTTATACCTGCACTGTCAGGTTTGAAGATACACAATGACTGTTTACTTGCATATAGTCGCATACCTGTACATGTAATTGAAGCTAGTGATAAAATTGATGGCAAGTTTTTAATTATTTTTTTTTGTGATTGGCCTCCCTTGTGCTTCACTTTAAGTGTGATAGTCATAGAGCCTTGATTTCTCTTCAAGCTTATTGTAAGGTTTAGAAGTCACTTAAAAAGTGTGGTGATAATTTTTTTTCATGGTCAAACTTCTATTCCAGCAACCACACTTGAGATATACTGCATGCTTTCTACACTGGGATTCATAAGTTTATAGGGAAAAGGTGCTTGACTCGGGCAGAACACAGACTTGAAATAATAAAACAATGCTTATTTTTGTAGAGATTGAGAGCAACTTTTGCTCTCAATTTCTATGCTTAATAATTTCTGATGTGCCTCGCTCAAGTACATACAGTGCATATTTGTAAAATGCAAATTAATTGCATTTTTTCATTGTTTACTGATATAAATGTCTTCCTCTGACATTCTTTTGACATTGGTGACTGTATTATTTTCCTTTCCTGTTAACAGGCAATGTATTTGCCATGGGTGTTGGCAATATTTAACATGGTCATTCAAGGCGGGTATGTATAGTAGTTCCTGGCTTTTAGCGAGAAATCGTTCTCTCCTCAAGATACCTAATGTCTCAACAGTTACTTACACCTAACAGGCTTTTTCGTTTTCTGTCCTGAAACGTTGTAAGAGCTTACCTACTTTCATTAAACTATCTGAATCCTTAACTATTTTTAAGAAGAGGCTCATTTCATTTTAGCAATCAGCTTTAGCATTACTTATTTGACAAAGCATGCCCTTCATTTTGTGTTATGGATTTATTTTTGCTGTATACCTTATAAAACTCCTTTGTGTAGCATTTTCTTCTAATTGTTTGTTTTCTTATTGTTGTTGTTTCGTGTCTTCCCAGTGGTATTATGGAGCTTATTGGGATCTTTGTTGGGCACCTTTACTTTTTCCTCATGTTCAAGTACCCACAAGACTTTGGAGGAAGACGCTTCCTCTCCACACCTTCCATTCTGTAAGTTCAAATAAAATTAAGGCTGACATAAGTTTTTTCTGTTAATTTTTTACTGTGAATTTTAGTCACTCTTGGGCCTCTCTGTTTTCCACAAACTCTCTGTTTTCCACAAACCAATAAGCACCGCCGACCGGTTAGCTCAGTGGTAGAGCACCGGACTACCGTGCGGGAGGTCGCGGGTTCAAACCCCGGCCGGACCAACACTCAGGGTTTTTAAATAATTGAGGAGAAAGTGCTGCCTTTGTAATGACATCTACAAACGGTTAGACTTTCTAGTCTTCTCGGATAAGGACGATAAACCGTAGGCCCCGTCTCACAACTCTTCATAATTCTCTGATTCTGTGGGACGTTAAAGACCCACTAGGGACGTAACAAAACTCTGGCAGTGACCACCCCTAGTGTCTGTCTTAATTTGATATTGACATTACGGGGGCACTCATAACTCAACTTCATTAATTGTAAACTGCGTTATAAGCAGTATGGTAAAGTCCCCCAGCCAGTGTTGTAATGCGCATTTGAATATTGCATAGAAAATGCGCAATATAAATGTGATATATTATTATTATTATTATTATTATTATTATTATTATTATTATTATTATTATTATTATTATTATTATTATTATTATTATTATTATTATTATTATTATAAACTAGACCATGAGCAGTCCCTCTTTCGCCGCTTAGTTCGTCTAGCGTGAGGCTAAAACAAAACCGGCGCGAAAAAAAATGGCTGCGCGAAATCTGAACGGGATGAGGAGTGTGCTCCCCCCTACGTCCAGATTTCGCGCGGCCGTTTTTTCTCGCGCCGGTTTTGTTTTAGCCTCACGCTCGAAGAACTAAGCGGCGAAAGAGGGACTGCTCATCGTCTGTCCACTTATGACTACACTGTACATCCATACTCTAACCTCTGTTCTTGTAAACGTAAACTTATATCTACAAACTCTACAAACCAGATGCAGATGCAAGACTTACCTCTTCTTATTGCTTTAAAAGACGTCTGATTTGCCCGAAAAGTTATTTATTTGCTTCAAGGTTGTAAACAGCATCCAACATTGTTAAATTTTGAAATATTAAAGACGCATTTAAAATCAAGTTGCACTTTTGCATTACTACAAAAATGGATTTCCTGCCTAGCACTTGAGTTAATCCTTTCACTCCCAAGGGGTCTTCCTTCGACGAGTAAAATCGTCTGGCGTTAGATAGAGTAAAATCTATTAAGTCACTCTTGGGAGTGAAAGGGTTAAATGATGCTAAACAAAAGGTTTTTTGTTTTTGTCCGAGTGCGAGTAACCCCTTCATCAGCGTTAGTTTGTGACAGACAAGATGGAATTTGGCTCAGCGACATGACCACAAACCATTGGCTTGTTTGGTGAAAATCAGAATGAACGAGAATTACGATTTTAATTCGTTTTCAGGTACAAGTTTCTACCAAACCGCCAGGGAGGTGTGAGTGGTTTTGGTGTCGCACCAGCGAGTCGCAGACCACGAGGCCCGGATAATGGTGGTGGTGGCGGTGGATGGGGAGGCTGGGGCCAAGGTCAGCGTCTTGGCAACGAATAAGCTTCAATGTACAGCTGCTGTTGGTAAATCATCAGTGATCATCAGTGTGCATGAGCTGTCCTCTCGGTGGGCATGGTTTATAGTAGTGTCGTTTAGAGCAATACGAATTTTACATCGAATCACCCTCGGAGAACGAAAACGTTTTCGTCTGTAAGTTGCAAAAGTTAAGGCCATTTTAACTTCAGCAGACATGTATGAAAGGATGCAAATGTAACGCCAGTTCCTGTAATATAAGTTAATTAAAGTTATTCAGACTCTATTTGCCTGATGTGTTTAATGTTGTGGGTAATCAAAGTTCTGTAGAGTTTGGGGGATTAGTTTCTAAAGAAACTGTGGTGCTGCGTCGGTGGGGGCGGGAGTGAAACACGAAAATGTGGTTTATCAACGGAGTTGATAAAGTAAATTGACCACCGTACAGGGATTCGATTAGCTGACGTTTCGAGCGTTAGCCCTTCGTCGGAGCGAACGCCATTCCCTATTCTCAATTTCTTAGACTTCGACGTCTAAGTAGTGATGATTCTGATTTTTCCAGCAAATCAGAGAAAATGTGCCAGTTCTTCGAGAAACGTGGCTATCCTGATTCTGTGGTTCAATCGGGCCATCACCGTGCCCAGCAGATTGATCAACAGTCAGCACTACAGACGTCACAAAAGAAAAAGAATGACAGAATTCCATTCAACCTCACATTTCACCCTCATAATAACCCAGTTAAAGCCATCATTCTTAATAACTTTAAGATGCAGATCCAGAAACTGCCAGAATCTTTTCGCAACCACCACTGATTTCATTCAAACGCGACAAAAATGTAGGTAACATTCTAGTTAGAAGCGCATTCAAAACAACTGAACAACCTGGTACTTTTAAATGCGCGCGCTCGCGATGCAAAACTTGTCCTTTCATTCAAAACACTGTCAAAATATCGGGCCCTAAGCGATCTGTTAAGATCACTGATCGTTTCACGTGTACCTCCGCAAATGTTATCTATTGCATAATTGTACATTATGCAAAAAGTTATACATCGGCGAAACAGGAAGACGACTAGGTGACCGATTCCGAGAACATCTTCGTGATGTTGAGAAAGATGACAAAGATGCATCCAAACCAGTCGCTCGGCATTTTAATCTCCCTAGCCATTCCAAGCGACACATGTCGATCTCCGGCCTTTCCCTACATCAAGGTACTACGGAAAGCCGTAAAAATCTCGAGCAAAAAATTGATCTTTCAAATCGGCACTCCTTAATCCCCACGGTATCAAAGAGCGTTTTTCATTCAATTAATTGCGTTCGACGTTAGGAGAACGCTTCGTAATCTTTGGGGATCCTGTGGTCGATGGGATACCTGTGCATGCCAGGCGTGAAGATTCGAGATTTTTGGTTACTTGGACGGGCGATGTTCAAAATCTGCGCCATTTTGAATAATTATTAAGCGCGCGCACGAATTTTAAAGACCCAGTATTGCCCATTATGCACTGCGCGCTGCGTTCACTCGGCGGCCATTTTTGTGATGTTGAAAATTCGGATGATTGCTGTGTAGATTTGAAATCTGTCTTCATCCACCTTGTTACGCTGCCAACCGAGTACTGAGTGTTCTTTTAGAGTGGATAATTTATTCAAGAATATTTCTATTCGTGTTTTGAAAGATATTTTGCGATAGTTTGGCCGTAATTCGGCGAGGTAAATTAGCATTACAAGCAAAACTTCCAGACGATGGACAATCCTGGTCGAGGAAGACCGCGTTTATCGGGTTCTGTCCGACAAATTCGACTTCGATCGTCTGTCTTTCAACTGTGGACTGCTAAAAAGGCATCACTTGGCTTCGAAGGAAGTACAAACAGCGTCTTTGCGGAATTTCTTCTTCATCTTCCTTCACTGGAAAACGTAGTGCCCTCTCAGAGGTAAGCCATCTGTGTGTAAATGGCTCATTTAACTCTCTGTTACAATTATTTTTATGGTTGATGCATTTGTCCTGAATTTGCTTTTGTTGCCTTTAAAGTTTTAGACGACAATGGTGCCGCTGATGGTCCTGTCCTCAGTTCTACTCCTGTGCATCCCAGACCTGGAAAGCGGCGGAGGGTCGATACATCGACCTGGATAACGTGTCCAACTCTCCTGGAGAAAGCTTGTGAGTTTATTTTTGTAGTGTTGCTTCAATTGCAAAATGCCTGGACCTTCAAATAATTTACTTACACTGTATTTACCGTTTTGGCAGTTTAATTTATGATTAAATGAACGTGTTGTACCCGTCCCAGAAAGAAAAGTCCATCCTACAATAAAATTTGATATCTGAATAATAACAGGTGTACTTCTGATTAGTAAAATTTATGAAAAATTTGTCATTTCCTGTGTGGGCGCTCATGTAACCTTGTCCACAGAGAATTATAAATTCACTTGTACAAAAAGAATTATAAGTTTACTTGTCCACAATTAACTATAAGTTCACAAAGAATATTATTATAAGTTCAGTGGACTGTCAGCATCATTCTGACCTGTAGACAATCTGTAAACGTGATTCCACCTTGAGAATGTGTATGCAGTACTATTATTTTGGCTTTTAGCTCGAAGATTGTTGCTATTGCTGTAGTTGTTATTAACGCTTTCATTTGGATATTTTTCATTCCTAGAAACGATGTGACTGGGAGCAGTTCATATTTATGCAGTGCGGCCCCAAGTAAACTATTCAAGCAGACATCCTTGTACATGTATATCCTGCCAACGGTAACAGTTGATTTCTTGCTCTTCAGTACTGGTGAGCTGGAGAATTTTAACAGCATGATGACAAAGTATGCACCCAAGAGGATGCAGTGAAGGTGTTATTCTTCAATTTCATTCTTCTTTTGATAGTAACCAGTATTTAATATCTTTTCTTCTTTATGCACTGTAATATATTAGAATAAAGCAAAACGCAAAGGGAAATTTTCCTTGTAGGTTTAGGTGCTGCCATTAATATTGTAATAAAATGAAATGATAACAATAGCAAGCATAAACTTGAACCACAACATAGATTCAAACTGTCACCAATATTGGACTGACAGATAAGAGCTTTCTTAACATTGTTCCATATCTTCCTTTGTCTTGGAAGGCCATTCAATTAGTGCTACACGAGTATACTGAACCCCTTTTAGTTGAATTATAGTTGTGAATGTGTGTAAGTAAAATAAAAACCTCAAGAGCCTTTATTTATTGCCAACCTGATCTTATAAACTGGTCAGTTTGGTATTTTAAGCCAAATTATGTTATCAGTGAATGAATTTTTTTCTTGTTTATTTCTAGGTACCCTTATTTTGTCATGAGGATTCTACTAGCAGCTATTGACCATAACTTTCACCTCTTCCGGAAGCCCAAACAGAGCCCAGGAGGCAAACTTGTTGGTCATCGCAAGCATTCAAAACGAACTCAACGGTATCATGCAGAGGTGGTCAAGGAAGAAAAGGCATATTACTATTTTCCATATATGGTGGCAAGGATGCTGGAAACCTGAAAAAGGATTCGAAGGCAGTTTCTCTGCCCGTCATGATATTGATGAATTCATCCGAAAACAGATTGCACCAACTCGAGCCATGAAGGTGCCACCCTCAGCAGAAGAGCTGATGAAGGCACCCTCCATATTTGCGATGAAACCCAAAGTGACTGAAAACTTTAAAGATTGAAGTGGATTCAAAATCAAAATATACTATAGAATATTTAACTCTAGGTATCTAGGCCTTCTGGCTGATGATTACTGGATGCATGAGATTGGTTTCTCAGTAATAAGTTATGTTCTTTCAAATTCTATTAGCTTTTCTCCACACACACACACACACACACACACACACACACACACACACACACACAAAAGCCAGATGGTCAATTTGAAATTTTGTCAACTATTTAATCAAAACCAAAAGTGGTGTTAGTTGGTCTGTGGGAAGGGTTCATTTTCGATTATGAAAGGTGTATAGGGTTGGAGAAATGTCTTTTAGCATTTAGTGTTACTGCTCTGAACTACTTTTACATAGAAATTTTAACTTCATTACAGTGTAGATGGTGTCATTATTGACTACACAAGGTACATAAGGAGAGTTCTTTGTAAATGCTTACAAACAGATTAACAACTAGAATGAGCAATTGATTGATTGCACCAAATGATATTCTTCAACTAGGGGCTCATATCAAATGAGTAGCCCTTGAATGCAGTGATGCCCCATTCATAGGCTAATCACATGTTATGCTCTTAGTGTAAATACCCTACCCTCGACCTTATCCTGGTTGTAGTTTGGATGAGATCTGTCAAATGGAATCTAACTGTTCCTAACTATTTTGCGTGCTAATATAAATTTTTTTTCATGATACAACAGGAGCTCATTAATAATAAATTTATTTCTCAATAAATAGTTCCTCAAGATTTATTATGAACTGAAACCTCAAAATGATTGAATAGCCGGCCTAAGTAGATAAACATCTTTGGTTACATATTTGGGTTTCACTATTAAAGTTGCTATTGTTCATGTTGCTCTTTAAATACTTCGTCTTTCTCATTTAATCTCTCAACTAATTTCCTCCTCTGTTTTTGTATGATTTTAGCTAAATTCATTGAACTTCGAACGCACTTATTAATCTTTGATTACTACTAGTTTATTCCTGTTTTTCACGTTACCATGTTACCACCAAAAGCGTAGCTCATTTTTTTGTATATAAACCATACACAACCCACAATTCCTCGATTCGCTCCGACGAAGTGCTAACGCTCGAAACGTCAGCTACTCGAATCCCTGTACGGTAGTCAATTTACATTATCAACTCCGTTGATAAACCAAATTTTCAAACTTCTGTAGAGCTTGATTGAGCTTCAGCAAAGGAGTCAGTGAGAGAGGGACGAAGGGTCGGTATTGATAAGCTCGTTTTTTGGTTAGTCCTTGCATTCGTATCCAGCGTTATTCCCTTTCTACATAAGAATCTCTGCATATTATTAAAACAAACGTACAAACTTTTAACACTGCTATGGATTCATGCTGTTTATGAAGACCATGAGTGTATTTTAGCGCACGGCCTTAAAGGAGCTCGGTCATGATATTTTGGATCATTATTTAGAGACATAAAAAATGAATATAAAAATGGGAAACAGTGAAAATAGATTGTCAGGGTCGATAAGCACCAAAGAGACAAGAATAAATGCAAATATGGCGAGGATGGTGAAGGATGGAGGAGATTGAAACGGATTACAAATGACATTTTTGAAAAATTGAGACCAAACTTTTCAAAATCCAAAGACCGTGACATAGCTCCTTTAACTTCGTTTCCGTTCGATATCTTATCCTTTGCTCTTGTCAATTTCTCTCGGAAATCGTTTCGAACAAGGTTGATTGGCAAAATGTTTCAAAAGAATCAGAAATAGGGTCGCAGGAATATTATACCCACTGCACCATAAAGCCCTGGCCAAACGCTCGCAACATTTCAACGCAACATCTTGCAACATTGTTGCATCATGTTGTGACGATGTTGTGAAGGGGCCGGCCAAACGCACGCAACATTTCAACCCAACATTTTACGGGTTGTCGATTTTTATGTGCCACCACCATCCAACCTGTTGCAACATATCGCAACAGGGTGGCCAAACGTGTGTTCTGGCGCTTTGAAATAGCAAATGGACCTCGCGCGCATGCCCAAGTGCAACAATGTTGCGTGAATGTGGCCAAACGAGTACAACATCATGCAACATCCAAAATGTTGCACGAAAAATTTGACCATTTTCAAATTTGAGCCAACACCATCCAATATGTTGCAACATATCGCAACAGGGTGGCCAAACGTGTGTTCTGGCGCTTTGAAATAGCAAATGGACCTAGCGCGCATGCCCAAGTGCAACAATGTTGCGTGAATGTGGCCAAACGAGTACAACATCATGCAACATCCAAAATGTTGCACGAAAAATTTGACCGTTTTCAAATTTGAGCCAACACCATCCAATATGTTGCAACATATCGCAACAAGGTGGCCAAACGTGTGCAACATGTTGTGCCCAACAATGTTGCAAGATGTTGCGTTGAAATATTGCGAGCGTTTGGCCGGGGCTTAATGTACCGACAATTGGTGAGTATACCTGAAGTGGTGTTTGCGGGAGGGGACAAAATGAACGACTTGCCCACTGGGATTAGAAATTAAAAGGCGTATGAAAATGTTTTCATAAGGTCGACTTTTTTCTTATTTTAAATAAACAAATAATAAATAAAATGAAAATAAAAACCGTAGTCGAAATTAGCCTGTTCCAGGCGTTTCAATAGTAAACGGAATGCGGTAGTACCGGCAGAGCGAGGCGAAATTTTAGCGGCAAAAAAATGGAAGGAAGGTGGGGAGGGGCTTGGTTCGGGCGGCGGGGAGGAATGCCTGTAAAACTTTCTTTAAAAAGGTCTTTCCAGCATACTACAATCGCGATAGTTTCGGGTGGATCTAAAATCGGTCCAGTTAATTGATCAATGTGAACAGCCCGTGACTGTTGCTGTACTCATATTCTCCTAAGCCCAATAGGGGAACTGAGCGTTTGAAGGCATTGAAGAATTTGAGCAGAATCCTCTTCTTGATATAGGCAGAATTAAAAGGCTCAATGCAAGTGACGTTTGTGGGGTTTATTTTAAGTTCAAGTATATAGAGCATTCGTACTGGGTGTATCAGCTTAATTTAAAATTTAAATGCCTTAGGCTGGAGATAGTAATATCACTCATATCACTGTCTTCCACATATACGAAGATCATTCACGTCATACCAGATTTCGGAGAAAAGACTTAGGACACGACCCGGGGGAATACTCCCATAAATTTCGGATAGGTGTGTGTCGCGAAGGGTCTTAAGCAAACGAAAATTGATACCCTATTTAAGGCCCAAACCCGAAAAAACCGGAAAGAATCGACGTGAAACAAAAGCCGGAAAACATGTCAGTGTTCGCAGGCTAATAGGGGACGATCCAAGTTACAACTAACCGCCACGGAAAACACAAAATTTATCATTTGTTTTTCGTTTAGCTCGGTAGCTACGCCCTGCTATTTTAGCTGATACAACTGTTAGGCACCTTATCTAAGGATCACATCGGGAACACTATGCCAACATGGGGAAAAATGATACCCTATTTAAGGATCGAGAACCTCAAAAACCATACCCTGTCTCACGGCACATACTTATGTAGCCCATATGTGGAAGTACCTCCCCCCCCCCCCCCCGGGGGCACATGACATGTTCCTCGTCCACCTTGTTAGCCATCACTAGCTACATCCGCGTTTATTTGCTTGCGACTTGATTCCTTATTTCCTCTCCAGATAGTCGTTTTGAGTATCTTAAGCGCACGTTGCTGCTTCTTTCAAGCGCTTTGCTGATAAATGAAGTCACCTATCTGGTTAACTACCCCACCCGACTCGGAAAGATTGACATATGACAGTCACTGAAGCATGCTGGGAAGCAGCCTTGGTCACCTACAAATTATATCTATAAGTTGCTTTTTAATTTGCTACATCATTAATATATAATTAAAGTTATTATCATGAACCTCAGCTCTAGCTGGCCATATGAGAGTAAATGTGATATAGATTACTGCTGGGTGCATTTTCATCCAGTCGATTCTCACCGAAACAATCCCAGCATGTAACTAAGGTGATGATATGTCTATCAAACAGCAAAGAAGAATGGGAAGGAGGCACGTAACTCATTCCGTTTCCTGATCTTATGACCCTAAACGCCAGTTTGTTTCAGACTGTTAGTAATCTTGTTGGGTTCATCTATGAGATAACACACCAAGATGCGAACAACTTGAATGCTTGCGAAACTCCCTTGCTTTGATGGCGCTTAGTGTCTGGCATACAGACAAGAGTCAAGGTTGAAGTTTCTATTGCTGCCAAGGCCTAAAATTAAGGGTTTTACTGAACTCGGAGCGTTCTGGTGAAACCTTCTCTAAGAATTATTTAAAAACGTCGGCAAAAATGGTGCATTTCGCTTGTATAAAACTTTTTTTCGGCAAAATGACGTAACTTCTACAATAAATGAATGAAACAACTCTTTTAGGAACGACGGCTACTATTATATAGGGATGATGTAACGAAAACAATTAATGCCAACAGGCCAATTAGCGGTGTGCTTGTAGCCAATCAAAATTGAGATAGTTACACCAAAACGTAATATCAGCAATAACTATGTATACGTGCAGCTGTTGCGTTGAAAAGACAAAGGTGCAAGTATGGTGTTCACTTAAAATACTTCAAGGACCTGAGTATATCGTGCCTTTATGGAAAATATTGGGAAATATATACAACCTAATCACCAAGAAATAATTTAGTTTGAGAGTGAATCATACTTAGGCAGTTAAAAGAGGCCTTGCGGATGTGTTTCTATATCTAACCACAACAATAGCCCTATTTACAATTTTTTTCTTTTTTCATTTTCCTTTTTAATTTTTTTAAATTTTATTTAAGATAAACAATTACTAACAATACTAACATTCCTTAACTAATTAAAACAATTAGTAGCAATATAATATTAACATTACTAACAAGACAAAAATTAATATTACGCATTACTTACAATAACGTAACATTCTTAACAATACTAAATTTATTTACAGCAGTGAACACTACTCTTTAAGACAGAATCCGAAGACAAAGAAAAAAAGAAAATACAAGAGAGAAACCATATATTCAATTAAAGTTAAAAATTGAAACGTAATATACTAATTATTTATGTTCCTGTGACTCACATTATAGTTTATTAGAAAAAAAAGTATAATATAGGTCACATTACAAATAAGTGGATATCTTACCTTATATCGTATAGAAGAACATGACTTAAATAGGACCGAATCCTATCCATTTCTTATTGAATTGGTTTAAAGTGTTGTTCTTCGTGCAAATGTATTTTTCCGTTTCAAATTTGATTTTAACCTTTACCTTAAACCCAGATAAGCGGGGGAGAATTTGAGATCTTCTGCAATCCCATAGATATAATTTGGCTATCAAAAGTAGATAATTCAGTAAGGGGCATTCTGAGGCTATAATGCCTATTAATACATCTTTCAAACTAAGGTGAAGAAATTCTTTTGATAAAGTCTTTCCAAAAAAGCTTCACGTATACGCAGTCAAAAAGGAGATGTTTCAGGGTTTCTGGTTCCGACTTACAAAACCTACATTTATCGTCTGTAATAAAACAGGAGTGCTCGATGGAGCCGATCTGCAAAATAACCGCTCTGCAGGCCGATTTTGGGCTGGCTGGCAAAATGTTTGCTGAAATAAAAATCTTGCTGGCAGTGTTATTTTAACGAAATCTTGCTAGCATTTGTGTCCGTTATGAGTCTTACTGGCTGACAGAAATCAAAACACGTCATTTCTGGCAGTTGTCTTATTTAAGTTTTCATGCTGGCTGAGAGTACTAAGGGCGCACTTTTATCTGCGTGAGATTGAAAATAAAGTTAATGAAAAACAAACTTTTTAATATCTTGGGTTCGTAACGCAACTTTCAAAAGTCTCAACTTATTGAATACCATGTGCTGTCAGTTGGCTTCTTATTTTGGTGGATTTTTATCTGCGAGAAGATAGGACTTCGGGGAAAAAACTAAAAGTAAACAACACGGGATACAGATAGAAGCCTACTGCCCGTCTTGGGAACGATCTGATATCCGAAATAAACCATTTGACATATTTTGCCCAAAAATTAAGTTAAAATCAATCAGGGGCACCCAACGACAAGTTTCGGTAGATATCTGTTCGGTGGAGGGTAGTTCACCTAAGGCTTTCGGCGTCGATTGAAGAGTGCACTCGGATTTTCGTAAGTAAAACGTGGCCTAAAAGATTCGTAATGTGGAAATCCCCTGATAACCCCTGAGGTTTTCGGAAAGGTTGTTATTGCTGTTTTGGCAGTAAAAAACGTCAGCTAGCAATTTCGGACAGAAAAAAGGTTCCCTAGAAAGTTAACTTCAACTAGTATTTTCTCAAAGAAAGATTTTGTTCCCTAAAACTTTCGGGCAATTAACATTTCAGCTAGGGAATCCGAACAGATCAAAGTTTTCTAGCTAACCAAAACATCACTTTAAACAGACTTCAAACACCATAATGTACTTAAAAATGCCTTTACACAGCTTTTGGCTGCTTTGGCTCGTTGGGTGCCCCTGATCAATACTTAGCTGGCTGGGTATTTTTCTTCCTTACGCGACTGCTGGTTGGCAAACTGGAAAGATTCCACCCGTGCTGGCTGGCATTTCGTGTTTTGTGGCACTTTCAACTTTGCTGGCTCGTTGAGAAACGACACGCTCCTAGCTGGCTGGGATTTTTATTTCTCAAAAGTTTTGCTCGCTGGCATTGAAGAGCGGTTATTTTTTTCCCAGGAAAGTTAAATATTAACGAAGATTGGCAGGGGGACACTCAGCTAGTGTTTAGTACATCGTACGATAACAATTCTCAGAAAAGGTCGTTGGGTACTCCTGATAAAACCTATCTTACATAATTTGGTATTGGTGTATAATATAGAATTAAGAACCTTGTATTGAAAGGCCTTAACATAGGGTTCGGAGCACACGATATGATATGAGTAAAAACATTTTTTTAAATTGATCTTCGTTTAAATTAAAATCACGTTTTATGGCTAAAGAATTATTAGAAAATTGTGCTTTTTTACTTATAAGCAATGCATAGTAGTCTTTTGATTTTTTTATCTAAAATATCAAAATCTTTATTGCGTTCGACGAAGGAAGAACGCTTCCTAATCTTCTGGGTTGCCTGTTATCGTGTAGGTTCCCTGTGCACGCAAGCGAAAGCTGACCCGTGTTTTTTCGTTCCATGGTTCACCTTTTCGGCGCCATTTTGAATGACGTCACAATTTCGTTGCGCAAAGCATTCTGCCTCGTGCTTCGCTGTTTGTCGGACGTGTTGGAAGGTTCAAGCTTTATCATTCTGCCTCGTGCTTCGCTGTTTGTCGGACGTGTTGGAAGGTCCATAATAATAATAATTGCGTTCGCAGAACGCAGTTCTAATCCAGACTGAATCGAGATTTTTGGACAATGGTTGAATGGTTGGGTCTTGACAAGAGCTGCCCCTGCAATCTGCAAGCAATCTGCGGGGGCGAACAAGAATGAAATCATCGCCAAGCCAACTGAAAAGCTTTCAAAATGGCGACCGTCGGCGAGGAAGACAAAAGTGGTGTCTAAATGTCTTAAATGAGCTGCTACAGCCTCGAAATGGCGAAAGTAAAAATGGCGGCGATACAACTACAATGAGTGGAAAATTCAGCAAGTAAAAGCGGAATTGAATCGACGAAATGTTTCGAAATCAAGACCTGTTTGATCGAGTTGTTGAACACGATGAAATTGGGGTTCTGCCAGAGACTTCTGCTAGCAGGGAAGGTTCTTTGTGGCGACGATTGGCGATTGAAGTGGATGATCTGCCACCTTACCTCTCAAGAAACGACTTCGACCTCGAATTTGTTATATCAGGATAAACAAATGTCTGAGAAATATTTTGTACACCTTTTTACACCACGGATCGGTCATTTCGATTTCGTCACTGAAACAAACAAATATGCCATGCGAAGGAACATACCATATTGGGTCGGAACAAGTCCTGAGGAGCTGAAGGAATGTCTGGGGATTACTGTCTGGATAAAGCTCAAACAATTGCCGATTTCTACAATAATTTGTTCGTTGCTGCTACAACTATTTTCAGAAACATTAATAACAATAATATTTAATATCGTGTTAGTCAAAGTTGATATTTTTGAGGCTTTCCAAGATGCTGTCAATATGCTTTTAGTGTTTATTTGTTTATTTATTCTATATATTTATTTATTTATTTATTTATTTATTCAACGTGCTTGTATATGTATTTTATCTCTTCACTTATCCCATACTCACAATTATTATACTTCCTCTTTAAACAGTCCTACTCGCTACCCACCTAGATTAAGTAGCCTTAGCTTTTTGCGGGTTAGCGCTGTTTTGTATTATGTTGTTCATTTTAATAAACTTGAACTTAAACTTGACTTGACTTCAAAGATCATCATGGACCACATGGCCCTCCATATGGTGGTTTTAGGGTTAACATACCAAACCTACCAATACTCGAACGCACTTTCTAATCTACGATTACTACTAGTTATTAATGATAAAAGAGGTTGAGGTTCCTAAAAAAGGATGGGCACTCGATTTGGATTGTAATTTTAGGTGGGGCGGTATTGTACGGGTCCGCAAATGATCCCAGGACCGCAAATGATCCCGGAACGCAAATGATCCCCGTATTGCACCATGTTGGACCGCAAATGATCCCGAACAAAAAATAAGGAATGGCATGGATGGTGAAATGGTATGGATAGGGAATTGGCATGAATTGCGATTTCAATCAAAGCCTTAAATCATGGCTCAAAACTATCATCTGATTAATTTTAAAAAGGTAAACGTGGTCACACAATTTGTACAACTGATGTGAAGCAGTCAATCAGTGTTATCACACCAGGATCCAAACCTATCTCGTTTTTGCTTCCGTCTTTAGAGATCTTTGTGTTTGATCTTATCTTTAGTAACTCCCAGAACGTTCACAAATGATACCAATGAAATAAGAACAAGACAGTTTAGCCATATTTTCCGAACGCGTGGGAGTCACAGCTCACACGACGGTGACAAGTTTCGGATGATCTTTGACCCCTGCTCCGATTTCAACCAAATCACCGCATTTCTCGCCTGCCACAGGCCAGTCGGCTGATCCCATGAATGTGAGAGAGAAACACTTCTAGTATTCTGGGTACAATTTTAAATGAGAGTGCTCAGTGAACAAAAGACTTTTATTTCAAAAGATAACGAAATCAACCGCGGAATTTTTCAGTTATTTGTGCCACGATCCTTCTTTTCGCTCCTTTAAAATCCCACTGCGGAGCCTGTTTCCAGGCTAATTTATACATGCTCGATTTTCACTGAAATCGGGCACGTGCACCGAAGCGTTTATCATATACCCGACAGAAATGAAATCTGATTAAGCATGTTCTCGAACGTCCTGGGATGTACAACACAATAAACAGAAGACATAAGTCGAAACTCGCAGTCCACGATCACAACAAGTGTCTTTGCAAAATCAATTACTGTACTATGCAGCCGGCGTCCTGAAATCAACAAACAGACAGAACGTCACGCAAGATCACAGATTTTCCACTAAAAACGAAGAAAAAAGGAACTATGGAATAATTCTCATAAAATGAAAAACGTGTTTCTTTTTGTGTGTGTCATTTTCATATCAATCCATGCCATTCCTTATTTTTTTGCTCGGGATCATTTGCGGTCCAATGTGTGGATCATTTGCGGTCCGGGATCATTTGCGGTCCATTTTGGGGATCATTTGCGGTCCGGGATCATTTGCGGTCGTGGGATCATTTGCGGACCCGTACAGTATAGCATGTCTGAGTCCTGCCCAGACTGATAAATTTGTTTTTTAATCTTTTTCAAAATAATATTATAAGACTCTGTGGTGTTTAAATCGAATAGAAGATCTGTTACGTAAATGAAACCAGACTCGAAAAATGTTTTGTAGAAAACTGGCCTATTATTTATACGAATGTCTTTATTATTCCATATTATGTTGTGCCAAGGTTTCTCTGCAGAAAAATTGTCTCGAAAATCTGCCCACCATTGTAGCATTTCAGTATAAAATTGAGAGGAAAGTGTGAGGTCTTTTACATTATAATTACAGTGAAAAAGAAAAAAAAAACCGCCAAAACGCTGCAGTAGGTGATGTAATTTAATTTAATTTAAATTTAATTTAAAAACTTATAAGGCGCAAGTATCTATATAAATATATTCAAATGCGCCATACTAATAATAATAATAATAATAATAATAATAATAACAATAAAACAACAATGATATATAGAATAAAAATCTTATGGCTAAAATTTAAAAAATACGTGTAGTCTAAGCTAAAAAAAATATGATCTTATAATCTAAAATAAATAATTTTTCCATGTGCCCTCATTTTCGCGGAAAACTCTCTTAAGCCAGGCTAATCTTAAAGATTTTATCATGGTTTCTAGATCAATCATTTTCAAACCGCTTTTTTCGAAGTCATTTATTGTTGATAAACGCATAACTCCAAAGAAATTTAAATATCAATTGATCTATGTCTTTGATGAGTCCCTCGGGGATGGGTAACAAAGATGATACGTAAACGAACTTTGGGATGATCAAGGATTTTATTACTGTTACCTTTCCGTATAAAGACAAACCCCTTGCAGACCAGATATTTGTACGTTTTTTGATACTGTCTAATTTTTCTATGAAATTTTTTTCCTGTAGTAATTTTCTATCATACGAGTAGTATACCCCTAGAGATTTAATTGGCTCATTATGCCATTTAATACCAAAGGGTTTCGTTTTACTTTCCCTTAAAGATCCGATCCACATTCCTTCAGTTTTGGTAAGATTAATTGCTAAACCGGAATATTTCTTAAAGTCGTCAAGCAGCTTGAAAAGAGGTTGGGCTGATTTAATGTCTGAGAGGACTGCTGTGGTGTCATCTGCATACTGAAGTAATTTTGTCTCTTCCTTTCCAACCGTGATACCCTTTATCATTGTGTTTTGTCGAATTGCAATCGCCAAAACTTCAACAGGCACTACAAATAGATATGGAAAGAGTGGATCTCCCTGTCTGACTCCTCGTTCTAGTGTAAAGTAATTAGATGCGATACCATTATTAATGACACAACTTTGTATATTTTTATAGAAAATGGTAATCCATCGAATGAAATCAGGACCAAAATTAAAGGATTCTAGGCAGCTTTGGAGAAAATTCCATTCCAAGCTATCAAACGCTTTCTGGAAATCAATGAAAATCAATAAACCAGGGATATTTTCTTCATCCGTGAAATTAATTCTATCAAAAATGGATCGTACGTTTTCACCAATATAGCGGTCTTAAATAAATCCAGTTTGATTGTGATGGATAATGTTTGGCAGGACATCCTTGATTCTAGTGGCTATGGCCTTAGACATAATTTTGGCATCGACTTTTACCAAAGAAATTGGACGCCAGTTCTCTAGAAAGGAGCGGTCTTTCCTTTTCTTTTCAATAAGTGTGATAACTGCCTGTTTTTGGGAACATGACATTTCACCTTTTTCAAAGCATTCGTTTGCACATTTAATGAAGGGTTCGTTAATTAATGGCCAGAATTTTCTATAGAATTCGATGGGAATTCCATCATTCCCAGGAGTTTTGTCACTTTGAAAACTTTCTTAAAGTCCTTCACATTCCTCTACAGTGATTTTTCCTCCACATGATTCCTTTTGTTCCTCTTAAAGTCTATTTACAATTGAATGCCCAGTGACCTGGTCTATGAAGGGAAGCGAGGCTGGCGGTGACCTTGTTTTAATACAGACTTTACTGCTTTTTGCATGTAAATAGTAATATATTCTCACCAGGTCCACCCACACACAAAGCCAAATGGACCCAGCTGTACTAAGATATGGGAGAATCGGCCCTCGGCACCTACTCTCCGAAAATCCATGATTCATCGAACCCAACATAAACGAGGAGAAGGTGGTACGGGGCAACGTTTCGAGGAAAAGGACTGGGACCTCCTCCCAAAACTCAGAACTCAAGCGTGGCAAAATCGGGGGAAAAAACGTCCCACAGCGAACCGTTGTAAGCAAATTAATTACCCCAAACCAAGGCCAAAAGTATTGAAAATGTGAAGTTTAATAAAGAAACTGACCCAGTAAAGGGAACATCTCGAAAGAAGAGAAACAATGTTCTATGGCATACCCTAAGGAACAACGGGTTTAAAAGCGGAAATATCAATATGGGCTTTATAATTATCTTGGAGCTCCCCAGCTAGTCCCTTAGAGACACAAGAGGCAAGAGTCGATGCCTGAGAGCTTGGCTTAAGGGTTTCCCTGAGGTCATTGTAGAAATAGACCATGCGAGTGTTAGCCCAGCCTACATGTCTAGAAATATCTTCCTTACGGACTCCAAACAAAGCAAGTGTAATAGAGCACCCTGCCCGAGAACTGTGTGGGGTTTCCCCCTCATCAGCGTTAATTTTTTGCAGATATAATTTTAATCCATTATAAAATGCAGAGCCAACGAAAGGTTGTTCAGTCACACAATTACCACAAGTAGTACGGAATAAGAAACCCGATTGCAAGTCTAAACCCATTAAGCGACACAGAGATAAATAGCGCACAAAATTTTTGACTGGACAAAGGATGTTATTATCACAGCGACGGACCGCAAACACATTTTCACCATCACCCCGAAGAGTTTTCCCAAAGCTTTGCCTAAACAAAATCCCTGATTTATCGAGAAAAAATAGGGCATCCTTATAAGTATAATCCTACCAAGATCTGCGGAGCGGTCCCCTGAGAAAAAATCCAAACTGAAAAAACACAAATCCCTACCGTGAAAGGTATAAAGATTGATAGGTAGGACACGTGGAGCACTAAGTTGCGCAAAAATATATACAGCTCTCTTTTCCAACTTATCTAGAAATATCGGAATGGCTTTTTTAGGGCGAGATC
>JAEMWC010000355.1:150000-175000 GCA_016490735.1 Pachyseris speciosa
CAGGACGTCTACTAACGGGCTATGGCTGGAGCTGGTGATGCCTTTCCATAACTTTAATTTATGTCTGAGGTTTCCAAGAGGCGTGCTACGGGCGTCACCTCCGGTAAGGATCCCAAAGCGAACGCTCTTTTTTCGCAATCTATCAATTCTAGATAAAAATACTCAGTAGAAGCAACAAGGTGTTTACAATTTCTCGTTAGCTTCCAATTGCAAGTGAAGAAGCTTAATCGAGGCGGGTGGAAAGCTACACAAATACAAATATAAATTAAAGGAAAAGCTTACCCATATTTTACCGACAGTACCAACTAATTGCTCAAACAATTGTAACAATTACAATTTTACAATTACAATTACAACTATTACAAAAACAGACGCTATAGAAAACAATACAAGTACACTAATTACAAGGCAATAAAAACAATAAAGTTTACACTTGTTGCGGCACGCTACCTAGATTGCAGTAAAATTTTAATTACAATTTTCACTTAACGAAATTAGTGTAGATTTCTACATTAGTTAAAACTGTTTCAATTGTCGTAAAATTAAAATACTCTCATAGCTCGCTTCTATCTCAACCGAAATAAATCTCACATGAGACCCGTAACCTCTAACAAAACTAAACAAATAAAGGTTAAATTCAAGGTTTGATTTTATTGAAGAGTTAAGTGTTTGTTTTAGAGTAAAGTGCCGTTTTCAGTCGTGAAACGAAAATGAGAAAGTGCTCCCTAATTTGGTATTTTCAGTAGAAACGGCACTTTACTCTAAAACAAACACCTTTAGAGGCTTGTGACAACTTTTGCTCAAGAGGCAGCTCTAATATTGAAAAAATACAGTATTGTTACAAAAAAGCAAACTGTCCTCAAAATGTTGCGATGAGGTTCTCTCAACTTAACATGAAGAATACGAACTATGGTATAATTTAAACTGAGTCTAGTTGATTAATTACAGGCGGCAATAACTGTAACTGAATGTCTGTTACATTACGGGTCCATAATTAATTAAAACTGAATTCTTGCAAGGAAGTCTGTCGCTGTGGGACACGGAGGTTTAACAAGTTCATGAGATCGTTAGATTTTCGAATAGACAATGCGAGATCCTGGTAGCCATGAAACTGCGCGAAGGGACGCAACTGTTTTCCTAGCTCCATTGCCTCCGTCAGGGAACATCACGACTTAATATAGGTGTGTTTAAATGTTTTTACCAGTCACCACGGCTTCTATCTCAGACTGTATTTTCGTCTGAACACATTTTCAAAAACAAAGTTAAACTAAGTGTATCAAACTCTTGGTGGCCTCTTACTAGTAACAGAGGTGAAAACAATCGGTGAACTCTCAACGGGGCGGCCAAAAAGTGGCCACTTAATGGACGTTTATTAAATTTACAGTAATTATTCTTAAAATTATTTCGGGACTTTGATGATCACTTGATGTTCAACTGTAAAAAATGTATGTACTTTGTGTTATATGACATTTTTTTATCACGTGGATGCGTCGAGAATGGAATTTTAAATTTAACATTCTGATATTCTCCAAGGGGAGTACAAGGGTATCTGACCAGCTATCGCCTGTTACAATTAAGTGAATCCGTCCGCAGCTATCTACACGCTTAACTGGGTGGTGGAGTTTCCTCAAAATGTAATGTTTAATAAATGAGCAGGAGTGTTTTGTCAAGTTTAAAACACGAGGCGCAGCCGAGTGTTTTAGGACTTGATAAAACACGAATTGCGAATTTAGTAAAAAGGCTTAAAAAGCTTTACTGTACATCTACCGTCGATTGCATCTACCCGTGAACGCACGCGCCCAAAACACGTCTTCACATGATGCCAAACGTCTGCGTTTCATGTGTCAAACGTTCAAAGTTTTCCCGCCCAAATGTGAAGTTCCTTCGGTGTTTCGTGGCTCAATTCACTGTCAACGCAGTCAAGAAATCTGAGGAAAGTCAGCGAAAATCCCTTCAATGATATATATGGAGAGCAGAGAAAACACTTGAACTGAGTGGGATACCTTTTTGACAATTTCTTCCTTCCTTGTTGACTGAAAACATATCCCTGCGAGTAGTGAAACACTAGCTGAAACTTCACATTTGGGCGGGAAAACTTTAAAGTTTTACACCTGAAACGCAGACGTTTGACGTCAAGTGAAAACATGTTTTGGGCGCGTGCGTTCACGGGTAGATGCAATCGATCGTATCCATTCTTGCACTAAAATTTAGATGTTGGGTTATTTTGGCCCAGAAAATCGGATGTAAAATTTAGCCGTTTCTTTATCAGATATAAAGACACTCATTAAAAATTAATTTCTTTTTGTATTTCCTTCATGAATTATTAATTATTTTTTTTAAAATTAGCTTCAAAGAACAAAAGAAACCCAGCAACAACAGCAAAACTGCTCGGTCTTCTCTCCTTCAATTTGCGGTCAGTGAGCTTTCTCTTGTTCCTTGGAGATACATGACTGCATAGGAACGCTCAATTGCTATGGCAACCAGGGTAACAACAGAAGCAGCACTCGCAACCCAGGCTATAAGTTTCCTCCTGTCAGCAGTTTGAACAAAAGCTTCCCAGCCACTCCACCCGGGTGGGGAAAAGTGTGGATAAGAATATATATTGGGACAAAAAATATGGCCACCACACAGTCCTGTCGAAACATTTTCAGTAGAGTTTGTTTAATTCTGAAATGTAGATAATCACGGATTGAAATTAGTTAAGTAGTTAAATAGACGGTCTTTAAAGGTAGAGAGAGCTTTAGTTTCACGAATATCAAACGGAATATTGTTCCATAAGGGAACAATGCGATTGAAAAATGAGTCACGAAATAAGGAAGTACGGACACGATTAGGTCGTAAGTTAGAGTTGTTGGCATTCCTAGTACGACCAGTGATTACATTGGTATATTCATTAACAGTAATATTGTAGTACTTATGCATACACTTATAGAAGAAGCAGATATCTCGAAATTCGTGCCAATAACACAATGGCGGGTAACAATTTTAGCATTTTAGTTCTTTTGTCGGTGGTATGCTTAGGCCGGCAAGTCTTGTTTTAACAAAAACAAAACCAAGGAAGATACGGAAGTTGAAATTCAATCAGCAAATCCTTTCAGTGGTATGTTATCATGTTGATAACTATGAGCCGGACTACTGCTGTAAAGTTTTCATCTGGCAGATATCTTAAGACACTTTCTGGACTAATAGATAATTTGGATTTTTTGCCTCAAAAAGGACTCTAAAGAAATTGAGAGAAGCTTAATATGATAAAGCTCTGTTTATATTAGCAACCAGGTTTTTTCAAACATTTCGTGTCTGTTGTTAAATTAACACATACCTCATGTCTCTATTCTTGAGTCCAGGACACGCGCAGCAAGTTTGCAGTTGGGCGGCTGACTTCGAACGCGTCAGCGTGAGTCAACTTGGGGGTCCGGGGGAATGGTCCCCCGGAAAAGTTTTAAATTTAAGTCCTCTGAAATAGCTGGAAATGCATTTAAAACTAATATGGTGTGGTGAAACTTATATACTTTCGGCAACAAAAAGCGGTGTGCTAAAACAAGAATTTCATTACCTTTTCGCTAACTAATCATAACTGGCTATTAGTAATGTATCTACAAAGCTCAACTCAACATACGATTGCCCTCTAGACATTGTACTGTTGGGAACATATGTACCCATAATTGACCTGCTCCCAACGTCAGTGGCTTCATAGCTCAGTTGGTTAGAGCATCGCACCAGTATCGCGAGGTCACGGGGCCAAATCCCATTGAAGTCCTGAATTTTTTTCAGGCTTCTTTTTGCAATTGCATAAATTGCGTTCACAACTGCGAGGATCATTCTTCATTTGATTTCATTTCCGCAGTTCATATATGATTTATTTCATATATCATTCACATGCTTAGGACATTCATGCTACGAGTCAACATACGACAGAAGCTTATCCCACTTCCAAATATGTTTTGCAAGTTTGTTCGGGCTTGTTGCATTTTTTTTTCCAAATTGGTATACACCCTGGTCCTGGCTTTAAAGACTTGTAAATACCAATCGAAAAATAAATGTTCGGGGGATTCACTCTCTCTCTTATACAAAGCTACACAAGGGCGATTCAATCATTAACCTCGAACCCAGGCTCTCTCTCTTTTCCTCCATTGTCATCGAGAGAGAGACCCTTGTTGGACCTGATCACGTAACCACCCAAAATCTGGGTAGTAAAAAAAATTGATGGCAGAGAGGGGTGGTAAAGTCAAGAAACTGTTGCTAAGACAATCAATGACTCACCCTCCTTGTTTTTACTGGTCACGTGATCAGGTCTAACCAGGGTCTCTCTGTCGAGGACAAGGGAGGAAAAGAGAGAGAGCCTGAGCTCGAGGTTGTTCAATCATGTTCAATTTAAACAACTTTTGGTTGGTAGATACTATATCACATATTTAAAATCTCTGATTTTAGTTTCAATCGTAACTGTAAAACTTTAAAGAATAGATTTCTTTTCATTCCTGTGAAAAGTGGGGAAACTTTTCTCTTAGCTTTTACTTTCGAGCAGTTGGTGGAACCAACTTTATAAATAAATGATGGGCAAAGGCTTTAGAGCTCTACTTTCTGACCTACGCTGGATATTTATTCTATAAATAAAAGTTGTTGTTGTTGTAGTTAAGAGTTAAAATAAAGTTCCTTGTAGAAGAGAGCTGATTCCGAGTTAGTTATGGAGTTACGGCTTCCGTCGACAAATCCAACCCAGTGCTAAAGAATGTGCTCTGAGCAGCCTTATAACATAGCTAGCAGAAGCAGGGAATCAAATTTAGTGGACGTCAGCGTGCATCATAATCTTTTATAAAATGTTCAAAGAATTGTGAGTGCTATGATTTGTGGCATCGAGTGCATTGTATCTCTATAATAACATTTCGACCCCAGTCTCCTCTAGTAGAGCCACTCATCAAGTGAACTACCCCACCCCACTCGGGATGATTGACCTTTGAGTCACCTGAGACAAACTGAGAAGCATAATTGTGGTCAACTACAAATTGCATCTTATGAGTTGCTTTTTATTTTGCATCAATATATCAAATTCATTATCATTAACTTCAGGCCCTGGCTTGCTTGACATTATCATTATTGATGGTATTAAAAACACCGACATCTTTCTTGTCTAATCAGCATTACGTAAAAAATGCCCTCTATATTACAAACGGGCTTACAATTATCAGAGCGCGAGCCTATACTTAATTTTCACAAGCTTGCTTTCCAAGTCAGTAACGTTAATTTAGTATACGTCGTTCATGCGTGAAGTGAGCTTGTCGAGGATTTTATTTTTTATTTTTTGTTATTGTTGTAAGGCACTTAAACATCAGATTACAATGATTCACTTAATTAGGAATAATATTGCAATATTATGAATATCATTTTCAAAATGTATTGCACTACACTTTAAACTTATCATAACAATAACTATTTTAGAGTTCACTGCTGAATGAGAGGAGTGAAAATTGCTCTTGCCATAGGGTAGAAATCACTGTAACGTTGAGCCTATTTCTGTTTCCTGAATCGGATTGATGATTCTGCTGGAAGATTCCATCTTCTGAGATTCCCTGGCGGGATCAAGCTTGTGGCTTGGTCGGCGGAAGGAGCAACAGATCATTGCCGCTAACTTTTTCCTAAACTGCTGACTCAGTAGAGCATAGACAAAAGGGTTGATTGCAGAATTCACCATTATCATCGTGGTAGTGGCGACGTAAATAACATTTCCAAGGTTGTGTGTGGAGATAAAAACAGATAGGACGAAGCTTACTGACTGAGTTATCCAACACACCCCAAATATGACACTGACAGTTATGGCGATCAAGGTGACTCGTTTTCGTACCTTCAAAACGCCCTACAGATGAAAACAAGCCTCTATCAATATAGCGCACGACCTTCGAACAATGTGCTGGGTCTACATATGGGTGGGTGGTCTATGGGTGGGTGGTCTACATATGAGTCTACATATGGCCAAGTGTGAGGTCAAGATGGTGGGATATTGGCCAAGTTCTTTTTTGCGTGTTTATGGGCCGAGACGAAGTCGAGGTCAATAAACACGCAAAAAAAAAAAAGAAGAACGAGGCCAATATCCCGCCATCTTGCCCGAACAAGCTTGGCTAATAAAGGATTTATTATATGACTCAAAGGATGCTATTAAAAAAAAACAGTAAAACGGGGGACGAACGGGCCACCCCGAGCGGTCAAGATGGCTCCATCTTGACCTCGCGGTCAGCCAATCACAGCAGGAGAATTGATTCATCTTGACCGCTGAAAGAGCCAGTCGTATAATTTGGGGAATATTGACCCGGGTTCGTAGACGTATCGAACCAATAGCCACCGTGATCTTGTACCCCAATAACAGATGACCAATAAAATCTCCAGTATTGTCCCCATCGAGTAAGGTCAATTATGATCTTCCTTGAAATGATTTACTTTTTACTTTAAATAGACTGAATTGCACCAAAATTTGTCTCTTTCTTCTTTTTCGACAGGATGATGAATTCATTATCCAAATGCAATTGAATTAAGGTTATTCGCAAAGCCCTGAACATTGAAGACTCTCTCGCACTGGTTAATTACCAGAAAATATCAATTACTTTCAATATTGTTTTAATATTGAGTTTGCTTCAGTACAAATTCATTAAGCATTTTTGCATATTCATAAACATACACGTACATGTAACATTAATTGAACGCCATTTCTTAGCTATTCTCACTCCAGTAACTATGAAATGAATGGAGAGATTGAGGGGTTGTGAGATCGGTAGGGAACTCGGTAATAAATATCAGTGGTAGTGTGCCGTGAAGAGAAAGGTTGGTTTGGTTGAAGCTGATGTAACAAGGGCTCTTTCAGCAGCTTTCATAATACCGAAAAATGTAATGTTTGTCCTCTTCCGTCTACGTAAACGATTCCACAATTCCTGTCTAGCGCAGTCCAGTTTACTAATCAAGAGAAAATGAGCGACTAATGCATGACTTGCCAAAATTTGGGACGTTTTATTTCGGACATTCAATTTTCGGACACTTTGCTGAAACGTAGTTAAAGTAAATTTAATTACGCCTACAAAAATAGAATTAGACTGAAACAAAATCTGTGAAAATGATAGTTTTACAGCACCCCTATGGTTTTAACGATACACGGACGAGAAAATAAATCACATAGTCCTCCGAGCTAAAGTTTAAAATGAACAACAGGAAGTAGTTTCACCTGCAGCTACAGCTGAAGACGAACCACATACTAGTGATAATGAAGATTAGGACCTTTCGATTGTGTTGATTGATGACAAAGGAATAGAGGACTAGCACCTCTGGAACTGGCAATGCAATCACAACCTGGGCTTCCTTCAAAAATTTAACTACTGCGAGATGGAAATTACCTACCGGTTAATATGATTTTCATAAAAGAAACAAAAAATTCCCTTTCCAGTGTAAAAAAGAAAGAGCAAAACCAAGTCCGAATTCTAGCCATTTATAATCGTGTTTATTATATGACTAGCTCTTTCAGCGGTCAAGATGAATCAATTCTCTGCTGTGATCGGCACCCGCAAGATCAAGATGGAGCCATCTTGACCGTTCGGGATAGCCCGTTTGTCCCGCGTCTTACTGTCTTTTAATAGCGTCCTTCGAGTCATATAATAAATCCTTTATTAACCAAGCTTGTTTGGTCAAGATGGCAGGATATTGGCCTCGTTCTTTTTTTACGTGTTTATTGACCTCGACTTCGTCTCGGTCAATAAACATTCAAAAAACGAACTTGGCCAACATCCCGCCATCTTGACCTCACGCTTGTGATGGAGTTACCTTCGAAAGTAAAGTACTCAAAAGTTTTAAGATGTAACGTAAAAATTTCCGAAGCTTGAAAATTTTTAGGCGGTTTAATTTTCGGACACTTGTTTGTCCGAAATTAAAATCGTCCGAAATGTTTGGCAGGTAATGTACATTGTTTCTGTTTAAAACCTGTTGTCGGTGAGTGGACTCTGCATTTATGAACCACAAAGTGTATATGACCCTGCAGTACAGCGCAACCATCACTGAGACTGGGAAGAGCGCCATGACCAGTAACCAAGCCAGGGTGTAAGCTTTGCCCATCCATTGTTTTGGCCAGATCGGACGGCATGACTCCCTTTCCTCGTCAAACGTTCTTACCAGAAACGATTGCAGCAAGAAAATGAAACCAAAGATCCAAGAAGAAGGTATGATTACCTAAAATGACATGAAGTTATATTGCTTTCAATTGTCTTACTCAGAGTTGAACGTGAAAGTACATTGCTGTATCTAAAAGAAGTCCAAATGACCTTAGGGCTGTTTTTTTTTTTTGTCCGTTGCAAGCCTGCATTGCCCATTAGCTTCATTGCGAATGGATGAACGAGAAGATAAAAATGCGAATCAAGTATAGTATCTATGGTCGGCCTTCTCATGGCTCAACTTTGGCTTACACTAACCGATAATATAACCGACATAATTGTGTTCTTTGACTAAAACTAAATAATGCATCAATCGTCCGCACGGTGTCCCTAATTTCATTCATATGCATATACGCGATATCTCAAATGCATTAGGAGGTAACCTGATATTAGTCGTTTTTGTTATTGTAATGTTAGGTGCGTTATTCTAATATTCCCTAAGAGAAATATGAGAATACCAGTCCCGCTGTCCCCTGCAAGTCAGTTGCTAGCTAACAAGGCTTATGGAATATTATTGGCTTCAAGAACGAAAAATGATCTATGTGAAAAGCTCGGTCTTCTCACCTTCAATTTGCGATTAGTCAGCTTTCTCTTGTTTCCGTGCGGATACATCACTGCATAGTAACGCTCAATTGCTATGGCAACCAGGGTAACAACTGAAGCAGCACTTGCAACCCAGGCTACGTTTCCTCCTGTCAGCAATTTGCACAAAAGCCTCCCGGCCACTCCACCCGGGTGGGTAAAAGTGTGGATAAGAATGTATCTTGGGACAAAAAATATGGCCACCATCATGTCTGCAATAGCCAGGTTCAACAGGAGGTAGTTTACTGGAGTCCTGTTGAAAATTGAAATATTCAATAGATCTCAGTTACCTCTAAGGCATAATGAAGACTGTTATGCTAACTCATTCAATCCATCCGTCCGTCCGTCCGTCTATTCGCCCGTCCGCCCGTCCGCCCGTCCGCCCGTCCACCCGTCCGGCGGTCCTCCCGTTCGTCCATCCTTCCATCCGTCCACCCGTCCGCCCGCCTACCCGCCCGTCCTTCCGCCCATCCATCCATCAACTGGTTAATTGTGCTCGGCAGAAATCAAATGTAACTGATAAAGTAGTGAAGTGAACACCTTTATTTAAACAGGGTAGTCCCTTCTGGACATGAAGCAACTGAAAGGAGCCAAGTAGTCGTCTTTGCGTGAAACTATCTGAATTAAGCATCCGGTTGGTGCCCCTAATTTCAATAGCACATGCACTGTACTTAATATGAAGCAGGGGTTGTTGTAAGCTAAGTGTGTTTGCAATTGCATTAAAGATTGATTGATTGATTGATTAACTATTTTACAGTAACTGTCAAACTGTCAAAATTATCGCGCGCTGATTGGCTAATTTTTACCATCAATAAGAGTACAGACAAATGAAATTTTAATTTATGCGAAATTTTGCAGCAAGATGGAGTAGGGCGACACGCGGGACTTTAACATTGTTTTTAACTTTAATTGCGTTTACGACACCCGCCCACTGGGTAAAAGAGTTAGAATTATCATATGCTGAACTCGTATCTTATATAGAAGCTCCTGAAAATGAAGCAACTGGAAGGAAAACAACCATGCTGTGGAAACCACGAGCCTTTTCGGCTCGTGGTTTCCACAGCACTTTGACAATGTTGTGACGAAATTCATCATCAATATAAAGAGGACAGACACATAAAAAACTGACGTCAATTTGTTAAATACATGTTTTGCTTCAGAAGGAACATGTTTTCTTTTTCCTACTTGGAGCCGACATATGAGAAGAAATGAGAAGAAAAATTACTCGCGTAAAGTATATGCATTCAGCTTGTAAACTGAGATTTTATTGTATTGCCGGTCTGCAGTCGTTCACTTACCTCATATGTCGATTCTTTAGTATCAGAGCACAAACCAAAGAGTTTCCGGCGATGTTTAGAATGGTGAGCATTGAATGTACCGCTATTGTAGCTATTTTCGCCGAATCATAATCCGTGTACTTGGACATGGCCTTAATATTCACAGCCGCTACGCTTGACTTTCTTCTTGAAATATCTGGACAGGTGATAAATTTGAAAATATTATTATCATTTATACAATGAATGGTGGATATCTCGCTTTTTTATTGGCGAACGAAAGGAATCATGAGTCAGAGAAAGTAAAAAAACAAACAAACAAACAAAACAAAAACCGTATAAAACAAATAGATTTCATTTGGTAGTGCTTGTGTACCCTGATGACACAAGGAGAGCATCAAAACGTGGTAGGAACTTCAGTCACGTCGCTCGCCTACGTCTCGTAGCGTACTTCTTTGTTCTGATAGCACGTTTTGACGTCACCCGTGCGTTACGGAAATACAACACTTATGCACAACAGAAGTATAATCAATCCTGAATGTGCAAGTCTTTCGGTAAGTCTGTCAAAATCTCACAGGGTGAGGCCACTGATTTATGGCGAACATTTTTTTAAAAAGGGCACGGTTCCTACTAAAAGCCAACAAAAATGGCAAAGTGATTGCAACATGAAAGAGATGGACATGTTATGCAAGAACGTGCAAGACCTATCAGCTAGCTTTTAAGTGTATTAAAAGCACGAGACTCATTGAGTTTCAATTCAAACTTCTGCATAGACGAATAGCAAAAAAATCAATTTCTAAGCAAAATTAATATGAAAATGACTCAAATTGTTCTTTCTGCGGCGAAGAACCAGAGAGTCTACAACATCTCTTCTGGTTGTGTCCCATAGTAATGCTGTAAGCGCACAACCTGCGCTATCCCACATTATCACTGAAAAGTACGCAATGTACATCACTGTCACACTGGGAATAATGGCGGATTCTTCAAAAAACCACCACCAGAATAACTGTTGTTGTCTTTTAGTAAAATATAATATCTGGATATGCAAAAACAAAGAAACTATACCGAACATAGAAAGCTTTTTACTATACCTGAAATCGCTTTACCATATAGAGGAGAAAACGGCTGGCACTCTGCCAAAAAGTGGGAACTTCTGAGCATCTTATTCTAAGTACCTTTTGCTTTGTATGCCGTAAAAGCTCTATTAAGCTCCCCTTCTCTATTAACCACCCCATCTCTAATAAGCCGCCCGTTTGGAAGTCGTTTTTTGTAATTAGCCCCCCCCCCCCCCTAATAATAAGTCCCCCGCCCCCTTCTGAAACATGAGATTTTGTAATTAGTCACTCCTATTCCCTGTTGCGAAATGAACTTCATGTGACCCAACTGGTTTTTTCAGTTAAACAAATATACACTCAAACACGTAATACTGTTTGCTTCTCTTTGTTAGATAATAAAATTTCACTGTTGTTGTTTGAGTTTTGTACAAAAACTGTTTTAAGACGAAAACAGGGTGTTTAAGATTTGAAATAAGCCCCACCCCCTCTTTAATGTAGCAAAAAATCAATTTTTAAGTAAAAGTAACATGAAAATGACTCAAATTACTCTTTCTGAGGAGAACCAGAGAGTTTACAACATCTCTTGTGGCCGTGCCCCATAGTAAGGCCGTAAGCGCACAACCTGCGCTATCCCGCATTATCACTGAATGTTGCATAACATCACGTAGACCGGAAATACAATACACAAGCACAGCAGAAGTAGAGAATCAAAGAGTCTGTGAGATGTCTCTTTGATGTATATTTCATGAAGAGAAAGACTACGTTATCAATGAGATAAATATGAACATCACCAAAGTTAAGTAACAGTACAAGGCATCATAACGACATGCTGCGGACGCCAGAAACTTCTTCCATAGTCAGTTGCTTTTCATAAAAAAACAAAAGCGTTAAAAATCATATTACCAGTTTGCATTGTACCACTAAGCTTATTAATTGTCACATTCGGACTTATATTCATGCAACTGGTGATGGTAATGATGAATGGGGTTTCATCCGAAACATGTTTAATATCGTGTTTTGCCGCTTGAAAAGTTTCGCGTCAGGTTTTCTCATTAAACTGAGCGTCATAAGAAAGTTCTGTGAGTCGATGTCAAGAGAAATACTGCGTCATCCTGAGTAGGAGAAAACGAAGGGGTAAAAGAAGGCTTCTAAAAAGACGACAAATAGACAAACAAACAAACAAACAAACAAACAAACACAAAAACAAAGAAACAAACACACACAAAACATAAGCAAGCGGTTAAGGTCTGTACCTCAAAGAAATCAATCACTAACGAACTTCACGCCGGTCTACCAAATAGGTCTTTCAAAAAGCACCAGTTAAAGGCCACGTATTCCAAGGCAGTACAACGTTGGCCATTAATCTGCCAGGCAAGCCGAATGAATGATTTATATAACGAGTAATGACGACGAGGAAGGGGTAAACAAGGGCATACTTGAAAGTACGAGTGGCTTAAGACGGGTGAGGGCGCGGCGTGAATGGGGTTTTAATTTCCAAGAAACAAAGCATTTAGATAAATTCTTACCGATGCAGCCTCGATGCTCTTCAGTCTCACCATGCCTGATCTTTAGAGGGAAAGACTACGTTATCAATGAGATAAATATGAACATGTTTAGATTAGTGAAAACGGGGAATTCTTGATAATGGTTTGAGATACTGTAGCCAATAACAAATATATTTACCTTTGCTAGTATGCCGATCCTGACTACATAATGGATGCATCTCCGTCAGTGATTCCAAACTGAAAACTAAAGGTTGTGCTATAAAGGGCCGCTAAAATTAATCTTGGAAAGCCGAAAGCCGATTCATGTTTGCAAGAGCCTTAATTCAGAATTCTGAGAGTTAGTGGATAGTTCTTGAATTTATTAGCGTCTTCGTGCAAAATGGAAACATTCTTTCCGGCCAACGGAAAAAAAAATGGAACTCATAACCTTGGTATGTCAGCCCGAACGTCAGGACATACAAAGCAGAAGTAACATTTGTCTGTTTAAAACTTCCACAGATTATTACAATACATAACAACTTGTTATATATTATGTAAATTGCAAATGACATGCAATGGCGATAGAAAGTGACGCCATAGAACCGAGCAATGGGGCTTCTCCCTTAACAAATGATAAAGGGAGGAAAATATAAACTGAGCCAAAATTTGTTTTGGCGGATCATCATTAAGCTTTTGTTGTCAGCTTAGGCCACTCCGCATAAACTTGTAGCACCAGCTTGTACTTGTAAGCTGCTCAAGTAGTTAAACTAAACGTCTCGTCTCTGTTTATCAGATGAGTGATTAGAATTGAACTGTTGCTTTGTCTTACATCTCCTTTCCTAATCATGTCAGTTTACTCACCTGCTATGGATCAGAGCATTCGGAAGTTGTTGTGAAGCAGGATAACTCTTCCGTTTCCGAACAAGCAGAACTTAACTGCGATGCGGACCACGGAGGACATTTCACTTAAATGATATGTATATGATATAATTCGTGATACCATTATGGCGCTATGAAGGTTTTGAACGAAAGCATATCACTTCAAACAAAAAGATGAATTTAAAGTAAAAGCATAAAGTTTCTACTGGCAGGTGTTTTTCAATCTTCAAACGCTGTATGCTAAGCTATCGGATGTCGATCTTGTCAAAAAAAAAAAAAATATATATATATAGCCTGCGGGCGGTCGCTTTCTACATTGTACAACAGCGGATTGAACACGTACGCCAGTTACTCTTTTGGAGATTCGTTCGCTTACTTACGTTTTGTGAAAATTAAGTCACTTTTCCTCCCCCCTCCACCCGCCGTTAAATGGAAAGTTTAGCGTTGTTCATGCTAAATTAATACTACACTGGAACCCCGCCTTACGGCCACCTCGGTGATACGATCACCTCGTCATTACGGCCAATTTTTTTTGTCCCGGACAAACGACCATACATTTTCTCTTAACTGAAGACCCGTTAATGCGGTCACCCGTTAGTACGGCCAACGGCCACATTTGACAATCCCAAACAGTAGAATCCTTTACAATTCAGTTCACCCCGATAATACGGTCACTCGTGCTAAATTTAGATTGATTTAAATTGACCTGTGACAGGTCAATTTCATCAATCATTGTAATTTACTTGGTGGCCAAGCAGCCGATTTACTTTACAACACTGTTATAACGTAAGCAGCACTTCTGCCTGACTGTAGTTGTCCATGGAGTGCTAATGCAGTTTATTTGTTATTACCGCCCTTTAGTCGTGGCTTTGGACACTACCCCGTTAATACGGCCATTTTGGCCCAGCAGTGACCGCATTAACGGAAAGTTTAGCCTTGTTCATGTTAAATTTTGAAATAATATTTTCTTCCTTAAAAGTGCATATAGTGTATTGAATATTTATTTAACGCCTTTCAGGTACAGGAGTAAACTTCTACCGTGGGCTTTTTCTTGGTTGGAGTCTCGATCGATAAACTTTAATGTGAAATAATAAGCAAACAAGAGGCTTAAGGTGACTCCTCACAATTGCATGGCGCATCCTTACTGCGCATAATTTAGGGCTTCATTTGGCGCGCTTAATGGATGTTCAACTGTAAAAAAAGTATGTACTTTGTGTTATATGAGATTTTTTTATCATGTGGATGTGTCAAGAATGGAATTTTAAATATAACATTCTGATATTCTCCAAGGGGACTACAAGAATATCTGACCAGCTATCGCCTGTCACAATTGAATCCGTCCGCAGTTATCCACACGCTTAACTGGGTGGGGGAGTTTCCTCTATAATTAGCTTCAAAGAACAAGAGAAACCCAGCAACAACAGCACAACTGCTCGGGTCTTCTCTCCTTCAATTTGCGGTCAGATCGCTTTCTCTAGTTCCTTGGGGATACCAATCTCGTACCCAGAGTCTTTAGGCTCTTTGGCCAGCGGTTAGTCGCCAGAAAGACTCTGGGATAATGGAAAAAAATCAAAGGTTTCGATTGGCTGGCCCGTAACGGCTTCCATTGTTTTACTCCAGATTTTCTGGGAAAATGGCGGTCCATTATCCCAGAGGTTGGCACAAAATAACATCGACCTACGATAGGTCATCTTCGGGTGCTCAACTTCGTACAAATCTTCGTTGACAGTCGGAGATTGCCAAACATTGACGTTCACTGATGTGAAGGGAACATTGATAAATTCGACTTTATTCAGCGAAATTCAGCAAAATGAGGAAAGTGAAATATAAAATCTACTTATCTTCGTTATTTACGCGTGGACACGCTTGACACATACTTTCTTTGTTCGCTGTGGATTATATGGCCGGCAGCCGGTAACGGTCTCAAATAAAACTATAAACTGCCTGGGAGTCAAAAATTCCCATAACATTTCTGCGAAATGCCTCATTCCGACTGCCTGAAAGTATTATATCTTCGTTTGGAATTGCCAAGCGATTGTGGAAAGGAAGATGGCTTCGCGGCTCAAGATTTTTGCAAACTTGGGCATATTATGAAATCGCCATATTCTGGACACGTAAAAAATCTTGTGGCTAAATTTCATGAAGACTAAATGCGGCCCGGCAGTCTGAGATTTTTATCTAAACTGAAGTTGAAGTCTCGTGTAAATCTTTGAGCATATTCCGGGCACGGTTTCACACCCCGGGGGAGGGGGAGGTATGGGGTGCTCCCTTATACGGGCTATGTAGGTATGTGCGACCCCAAAGGGTATGTTTTTTTTTTGGCCGTTTTGGTCTGAAATAGGGTATCGATTCCAGGAACTGGCCATACATCATACATACATCACATTATTTACCCTCGGATTTTAGAGTAGCTTGTGCAGCTAATATCTCCGAGCATTTAATCAGTATGGTGATTTCCCAAATTGCCTGATCTTGCAAATGATGTAGGGATAATGGACCACTTCGTCATCATCCCTTATTCCTCCCTCATCATCATCATCATTATTTACCCTCGGATTTTAGAGTAGCTTGTGCAGCTAATATCTCCGAGCATTTAATCATCAGATGAGAGATAGACCACCACACCGGGAGCTACGTCCCCTACTCTTTTCGAACAGTGTGTAGGTTCTTTTACGTCCCACAGAATCAATTATGAAGAGTTGTGAGACGGGGCCTACGGTTTATCGTCCTTATCCGACAATCACATCGTGGCTTTTAAATTTTTGTGGCTAAGTTCCCGTAGCCTCCTTCAGCGGCCGTTGTTTGTGTCGGTTCTATTCTCTCTCCTGATTGGATACTCAGACACAATGGAATTGGAATGTCCGTCCCGGATCAGCAGACGTTGGTGTGGAGGGAGAATAGGACCGACACAAACAACGGCTGCGAAGGAGGACAGTGTGCGGCCCGCTTCCTGAAACTCTTATCCTATCTCAGACCAAAATTTGCGATTTTCCCTACCCTATTCGATACCCTTTGCATAAACATAATTAAAAGACAAAAAGAAGGGCTTTTGCTGATTTCTTATCGCCTAATGATGAAGTATTTTCTTTTAAAACTCATACTCAATTGCAGACCTAAATGGTCACAATCGATACCCTATTTCAGACCAAAACGGCTAAAAAAAACCATACCCTTTGGGGCCGCACAAACCTATACAGCCCGTATAAGGGAGTAGACCCCTAATCCCCCCCCTCTCGGGGAGGGGGGGGGGTGTGAAACCGTGCCCGTGTGTCAAGCCGCAATGTTGGCTTGTCAATTTGCAGAAAATTATCTGTTAAAAGCAGAGCTCTATTGAATTTTTTGTAATTGCTTGGTACTTCTAGAAATGCTCAAAGATTTACACGAGACTTCACCTTCAGTTTAGATAAAAATCTCAGACTGTCGGGCCGCATTTAGCCTTATGAAATTTAGCCACGAAATTTTTCTAAGTGCCAGAATAAGGCGATCTCATAATATGCCCAAGTTTGCAAAAATCTTCAGCCGCGAAGTCATCTTCCTTTCCATGATCGCTTGGCAATTCCAAACGAAGATGTAATGCTTTCAGGCAGCTGGAATGAGGCATTTCGCTGAAATTTTATAGAAATTTCTGACTGCCAGGCAGTTAGTTTTATTTGAGACCGTTACCGGCTGCCGGCCATATAATCCACAGCGTACAAAGAAAGTGTCTCAAGCGTGTCCGTGCGTAAATAACGAAGATAAGTAGATTTTATATTTCACTTTCCTCATTTGTCTGAATTTCGCTGAATAAAGCAGAATTTATCAATGTTTCCTTCACGACGAACGCCAATTTCGTTACGTTGCGTGACTCGTTCAAGCGGATGTTTGGCAATCTCCGACTGTCAACGACGATTTGTACGAAGTTGAGTACCCGAAGATGACCTATCGTAGGTCGATGTTATTTTGTGCCGACCTATCCCAGAGTCTTTCCGGGCGTGCACCCGCTGACTAAACAGCCCGAGGACTCTGGGTACGAGATTGTGGGGATACATGACTGCATAGGAACGCTCAATTGCTATGGCAACCAGGGTAACAACAGAAGCAGCACTCGCAACCTACGCTAAGTTGCCTCCTGTCAGCAGTTTGAGCAAAGCTTCCCGGCCACCCCACCCGAGTGGGGAAAAGTGTGGATAAGAATATATATTGGGACAAAAAATATGACCACCACGCAGTCCTGTCGAAAATTTTTCAGTGGATTTTGTTTAGTTCTGAAATGTAGATAATGACGGATTGAAATTATATTTTCTGCAAATATTGATGAAAAGTAAAGAACCAGTCATCATTTTCGGCCAGTTGAGTCCAGGGCCCCCGCAGCTATTAGTTTGCAGTTGGGGGGCTGACTTCTGACGCGCCTCTGAAATAGCTGGAAATGCATTTAAAACTAACATGGTGTGGTGAATCATGTATTTTCAGCGACAAAAAGCGGTGTTTTAAAACAAGAATTTAATTACCTTTTCGCTTAACTAATCATAACTGGCAATTAGTAACGTATCTACAAAGCTCAACTCAACATACGATTGCCCTCTAGACATTGTACTGTTGGGGAACATATGAACCCATAATTGACCGGCTCCCAACGTCAGTGGCTTCATAGCTCAGTTGGTTAGAGCATCGCACCGGTATCGCTAGGTCACGGGTTCAACTCCCGTTGAAGTCCTGAATTTTTTTCAGGTTTCTTTACGCAATTGCATAAATTGCGTTCACAACTGCGAGGATCTTTCTTCATTTGATTTGATTTCCGCAGTTCATGTTTGATTTATTTCATATATCATTCACATACTTAGGACATTCATGCTACGAGTCAACATACGACAGAAGCTTATCTCACTTCCAAAAATGTTTTGCAAGTTTGTTCGGGCTTGTTGCAATCTTTTTTTTAAATTGGTATACACCCTGGTCATGGCTTTAAAGTCTTCTAAATACCAATCGAACGTTGTTCATGCGTGAAGTGAGCTTGTCGAGGAACTTATTTTTTATTTTTTTAAATTGTTTTTAAGGCACTTTAATATGAGATTACAATGATTCGCTTATTAAGAATAATATTTCAATATTTTGAATATTATTTTCAAACGGTATTGCATGGCACTTTAAACTCATAACGATAACTATTTTAGAGTTCACTGCTGAATGAGAGGAGTGAAAATTGCTCTTGCCATAGGGCAGACATCACTACAACGTTGAGCCTCTTTCTGTTTCCCGAATCGGATTGACGGTTCTGCTGGAAGGGTCCATCTTCTGTAATTCCATGGTGGGATCAAGCTTGTCGCTTGGTCGGCGGAAGGAGCAGCAGATCATCGTCATTAACTTGTTCCTGAACTGTTGACTCAGTAGAGCATAGACAAAAGGGTTGATTGCAGAATTCACCATTATCATCGTGGTCTGAGTGGGAACGTAAATAACATTTCCAAGTTTGTGTGTGGTGATAAAGATTGATAAGACGTAGCTTACTGACTGAGTTAACCAACACACTCCAAATATGACACTGACAGTTATGGCAATCAAGGTGACTCGTTTTCGTACCTTCAACAAGCCCTACAGATGAAAACAAGCCTCTATCAATATAGCGCACGACCTTCGAGCAGTGTGCTGGCTGTACTGGGGAATATCGAGCCGGATTCGTAGACGTATCGGACCAATAGGGGAATCCTTGTTTACAATATTTGCCTCATTAGCATGAACAATTCAGTTTTTGATGGAGCTACAAACAAATCAGTTCTGAATATTGAAAGGTCATAGTATGAATAACTCTGCCAATTAATATGAGCCCCATGTATTGAATACTTTTTGTGCAACGCGGGTTTAAAAACTCGAAATTTTGCAAAGAATGTATGCGCTCATTAGTGCTTTTACAACCCAGACATTTTGCAGTTTTTGGAAGACAATATCTCCTTGAATACTACACCTAAAGAGCTAAAAATTTCACAATGTATTAAATTTCACTAGCTCTTTAGCTGCCTGGAGTCAAATCACATCTAACATGTTTCCTTCTGCCAGCGTGATCCTGTATCCAAATAACAGATCGCCAATATATAGTACGATCCCAAGCGAGTAACGTCAAGATGAACTTTATTGAAAGGCTTTACTTTTTTACTTTAAATAGACTGAATTGCTACAAAGTTTGTCTCTTTCTTCTTTTTTGACAGGGTAATGAATTCACTATCCAAATGCAATTGAATTAACTTATTCGCAAGGCCCTGAACATTGAAGACTCTCTCGCACTGGTTAATTACCAGAAACTATACTTGCAATAACGCAGGTATCAGGCTTATTAACGTCAAAATACCTTCATTTTAAAGAATTGTCATTCATTTTTGTTTTTTAGAAATTCATTAAGCATTTTTGCATATTCATAAGCATACACATAGGCAACCATACCATGGGACATTCTGTAGTGCTGATATACAAACATTAACGCCCTTTTCTTAGCTATTCTGACTCCACTGAGTAACTATGAAAACAATAGGGAGATTGAGGGGTTGTGAGATCATTTGGGTCGTCAGAGAACTGTTACAAATATCAGCGGTAGTGTGCCGTGAAGAGAAAGGTTGGTTTGGTTGAGGCTGTTGTAACAAGGGCTCTTTCGGCAGCTATCAAAATACCGAAGAATGTAATCTTTTTCGTCTTCTGTCTACCTAAACGGTTCCACAATTCCTATCTAGCTCGATCCTGTTTACTAATACATTACTTGCCAAAAATTTGGGACGTTTTATTTAATTTTCGGACTGGTTTTTATCGCTTTTCGGAAAAGTTTCGGACACTTAACTAAAACATAGTTGAAGAAAATTTACGCCTACAAAACAGGATTTAGACCGAGACAACATCGACCTGTGAAAATGAACGTTTTACAGCACAGTTATGGTTTTACAGACACACGGACGAGAAAATAAATCACATAGTCCTAGCTCCGAGCTGAAGTTTAAAATTTACGACAGAAAGTAACAACAATTGAATAAGAACCACATACTAGTGATTGTGTTGACTGATGACGAAGCGGAAGAGGACTAGTACCTCCCGCACTGACATTGCAATTACCATATATAGCTACTGCGAAATGGAAGTTACCTACGTTATGTTTTGATAAAAGAAACAAAAAGTTCCCTTTCCAGTGACAAAAAGAACGATAAAAGCCTAATCCGAATTCTAACTATATCATGTAATGATACGAAAGTACTTAAAGTTTTATGCTGTAATGTAAAAACGTCCAACGCTTGAAATTGTTCGGGCGGTTTAATTTTCGGACACTTGTTTTGTCCGAAATTAAAATCTTCCGAAATTTTTGGCAGGTAGTCTACTTCGTTTCTGTTTAAAACCTGTCGTCGCTGATTGGACTCTGCATCTATGAACCACAAAGTGTATATGACCCTGCTGTACAGCGCAACCATCACTGAGACTGGGAGGAGCGCCATGACCAGTAACCAAGTCAGGCTGTAAACTTTTCCCATCCATTGTTTTGGCCAGATCGGACGGCATGATTCCCTTTCCTCGTCAAACGTTCTTATTAGGAACGATTGCAGCAAGAAAATGAAACCAAAGATCCAAGAAGAAGGTATGATTACCTAAAATGACACGAAGTTATATATCTTTCAATTGTCTTACTCAGAATAGAACGTGAAAGAACATTGCTGTATCTTAAAAGTAGTCCAAATGACTTTGGGGGCTGTATTTTTTTCCGTTGCAAGCCTGCATTGCCCATTTAACTTCATTGCGAATGGATGAACGGGAAGAAAAAAAGTGCGAATTATAGTATCTATGGCCGGCCTTCTCATGGCTCAACTTTGGCTTACACTAACCGATAATATAATGCATCAATCGTCCGTGCGGTGTCCCTAATTTCAGTGACATGCATATACGGGATGCATATAGGGGAGCAGGGTTGGCGCAGTGGTGAGAGCGCTCGCCTACCACAATGTGTCCCGGGTTCGATTCCCGGACTCGGCGTCATAAGTGGGCTGAGTTTGTTGGTTCTCTACTCTGCTCCGAGAGGTTTTTCTCCGGGTACTACGGTTTCCCCTCTCGCCAAAAACCAACATTTGATTTGATTTGATTTAGAGTTAATTGGTAAATGAAGAGCTAATATGTAGAGATGTTGCCAATAAACCCATTATTATTATTATTATTATTATTATTATTATTATTATTATTATTAAAATGCATTAAGAGGTAGCCTGATATTAGTTGCTTTTGTTGTTGTAATGTTAGGCGCGTTATTCTATAATGTTCCCTAAGGGCTTCAAGAACGAAAAACAATCTATGTGAAAAGCTCAGTCTTCTCACCTTCAATTTGCGATTAGTCAGCTTTCTCTTGTTTCCGTGGGGATACATCACTGTATAGTAACGCTCAATTGCTATGGCAACCAGGGTAACAACTGAAGCAGCACTTGCAACCCAGGCTACGTTTCCTCCTGTCAGCAATTTGCACAGAAGCCTCCCGGTCATCCCACCAGGGTGGGTAAAAGTGTGGATAAGAATGTATCCTGGGGCAAAAAATATGGCCACCATAATGTCTGCAATAGCCAGGTTCAATAGGAGGTAGTTTACTGGAGTCCTGTTGAAAATTGAAATATTCAAAAGATCTCAGTTACCTCTAAGGCATAATGTAGACCGTTATGCTAACTCAATCAATCCATCCGCCCGTCCGTCCATTCGCCCGTCTACCCGTTCCCCCGTCCGGCGGTCCTCCCGTTCTTCGATCCGTCCACCCGCCCGCCCGCCCGCCCGCCCTCCCGTCCTTCCGCCCATCCATCCATCAACTGGTTAATTGTGCTCGGCAGAAATCAAATGTAACTGATAAAGTAGTCTCTTTGCGTGAAACTATCTGAGTTAAGCATCCGGTTGGTGCCCTAGCTAAGTGTGTTTGGAATTGCATTAAAGATTGATTGATTGATTAACTATTTTACAGTAACTGTCAAAATTCTAGCGCTGATTGGCAAATGTTTATCATCAATAACCATAAAGGACCATAAGGACCATAAAGGTTTATTAAAAATAAAATGGATAGAGATATTACAATTTAAACTGACCTACAGGTAGCTTAGCTAATCGTGGCAGCCAGTCTATTGAAGCAGAAGAAATTATATTACAGTAGAAGATGAAAAAAGAGAGAGAAAAGATAAGTGTATTTGTGCGAGATTGAACAAACAAAAAAACAAACAAACAAAAAAAACAAAAACAAAAACAAAAAAATAAATAAAAAGAGAGAGAGAGAGAGAGAGGAAGAGCTTGAGATACTAAGATAATAAAAGTACTTGCACTTGTGTCTTCTCTAATGATTCTTTAGATCAAATATTATTTTATCGATTTCAATGTAACTATCTTCAATTTTCAAAATGTCTATGATGCGATGTTGGTGTTTTGAGAAGACACAAGTTGAAGTCACCTAAAAGGCAAACTCGCTTTCCTGTTGCGTTTAGTCTTTCTAAAGTATCAGTTAAATAATTAAGGAAAAGATCAGGCGAGTTATGTTGGCGATAAATAATGTTACAAATAATAATAAGAGTACAGAGAAATGAAATTTTAGTTTATGCGAAAATTTGCAGCAAGATGGAGTAGGGCGACACGCGGGACTTTAATATTGTTTTTAACTTAAGTTTGTTGATGACATCCGCCCTGACTGGGATAAAGAGCTAGGATTATCATATGGTGAACTCGTATCTTATGTAGAAGCTCCTGAAAATGAAGCAACTGAAAGGAAAACAACCATGTTTCCACGAATGAAGCGGAGACGACTTTCAAGAAATTGTTTGAAACGCTGAGTCCAAAGGCTGTTATCGAAGCATAAGTTAAAGTGGTTTGTAAAGATTTTTCCGACGCGCGATAACAATTCTAACAGTCCAGTTTCTTTCGAAATAAAACATTTACTGGACTTCTTGTTTTAACAAAAGTTTCGTCAGCAACAAAACAACTCCTCGTAAACTGTTCATTAGACATTGACGTAAGTTTCCCACCCGGTGCTATGAATATGAACTAAACAAAAAACTTGCTCGGAATGACTGAGGATGAGCCTATGCGAGGTATATATGTATATTCATTCATAAAAATGTCAAAGTGCTGTGGAAACCACGAGCCGAACTTCGTATGTTTGCAGTTGTTTACGATGCCTTTTCTTGTCATTTAAACCAGGCATTTGACCATTTTGGGGTTTGTTATTGTAAAAAAACAAATTGACGTCTGTTTTTTATACGTCTGTCCTCTTATTCACGATGAATTTCGTCATAACATTGTCAAAAAGGTGTGGAAACCACGATCCGAAAAGGTTCGTGGTTTCCACAACACTCGAGTTGACCATGTTATGACGAAATTCATCATCAATGAGAGGACAGACACATAAAAAACTGACGTCAATTTGTTAAATACATGTTTTGCTTCAGAAGGCACATGCTTTCTTTTTCCTACTTGGGGCCGACATATGAGAAGAAATTAGAAGAAAATTACTCGCGTAAAGTATATGCATTCAGCTTGCAAACTAAGATTGTGTTGTACTGCCGGTCGACAGTCGTTCACTTACCTCATATGTCGATTCTTTAGTATCAGAGTACAAACCAAAGAGTTCCCGGCGATGTTTAGAATGGCGAGTATTGAATGTACCGTTATTGTAGCTATTTTCGCCGAATCATAATCCGTGTACTTGGACATGGCCTTAATATTCACAGCCGCTACGCTTGACTTTCTTCTTGAAATATCTGGACAGGTGATAAATGTGAAAATATTATTATCAGTTATACAATGAATGGTGGATATCTCGCTTTTTATTGGCGAACGAAAGGAATCATGAGTCAGAGAAAGTAAAAAAACAAACAAAAAAAAAAAAAAAAAAAAACACAAAACAAAACAAAAACCGTATAAAGCAAATAGATTTCATTTGGTAGTGCTTGTGTACCCTGATGACACAAAACGTGGTAGGGACTTTAGTCACGTCGCTCGCCTACGTCTCGTAGCGTACCGTTCTTTGTTCTGATAGCACGTTTTGACGTCATCCGTGCGTTACGGAAATACAACACATATGCACAACAGAAGTATAATCAAAATATGAACATCACCAAAGTTACATAACAGTAGTACAGGGCATCATATGAACGACATGCTGTGGATGAAACTTCGTCCATCGCCAATCGCTTTTCATTAAACAAAAAAACATAACAGCAACAAAAATATTGCTAGTTTCGATTGCACCACTAAGCTGATTAATTTTAACATGAACTGACACTAGCAAGACTCTATGAATTAATAACCATTTTTTGGAAAAGAAGTTCTAACAATTTGGGCAGAAGTTAATTTTGAAGATACAAGAACTTCGGAGCTCTTATTTCTTGATCAAAACTTATGGCACAAGTCATTAATAAGAATTAACAATTGCCCTGTCTTCTACCCAGAATGGTTACATAACGGTTCTTACTAAAAGCCGACAAAAATGGCAAAGTGATTGCAACATGAAAGAGACGGACATGTTATATAAGAAGGTGCAAGACCTATCAGCTAGCTTCAAGTGTACTAAAAGCACGAGACTCATTGAGTTT
>JAEMWC010000355.1:180000-212500 GCA_016490735.1 Pachyseris speciosa
CTTTGATGTTTGCGAACTTTACTTTAAATCTAGTTTTACAGAAAAACGTCCCGTAACACCGCCATTTTATTGGTGTTATTTACTAGTAACAGGCACACGAAAAACATATTTTAAGGAGGAAAATAGTTTAATAGTAGAAGTTGGATTCTTTACACATAAATGATGTGAAACTCTGCATTTGGAGCCAGAGTTAGGTTAGCTCAGTGGTAGAGCACCGGACTAGCGTGCGGGAGGTCGGTGGTTCAAACCCCGGTCGGACCAACACTCAGGGTCTTTAAATAATTGAGGAGATAGTGCTGCCTTTGTAATATATAACATCTGCAAATGGTTAGACTTTCTAGTCTTCTCGGATAAGGACGATAAACCGTAGGCCCCGTCTCACAACTCTTCATAATTGATTCTGTGGGACGTAAAAGAACCCACACACTGTTCGAAAAGAGTAGGGGACGTAGTTCCCGGTGTGATGGTCTAGCTATCATCTGATGATTAAATGCTCGGAGATATTAGCTGCAGAAGCTACTCTAAAATCCGAGGGTAAATAATGTGATGATGATGATGATGATGATGAGGGAGGAATAAGGGATGATGACGAAGTGGTCCATTATCCCTACATCATTTGCAAGATCAGGCAATTTGGGAAATCACCATACTGAAAGATTATTGCCCAGACACACGTACACGCAGTCAATTAGGCTCTAGGTTTCACTACTATTCATAGTGTTTGTTACATAACAATTTTTTTCGGTTGTTTAAGTTTCGAATATTTCTCGTAAAAACACTCAGAATAACAGGCATGTATGGCGAAAACCAGCACGGTGACCCCGTCTTTTTATTGCGTTTTTTCCTATGTTATGTCCTATGCATGGATATCAATTGCGCGAAGTTTGAAAAACAATATTAATAGTAAATTCTTTTCGAGGGAATTACCTTGAAAGATATTAAAAAGTTTTATCAACATTGTCTTCTATGTTATCGATTTATAGACATCCGCTAGTGCCATAACCGATTCTAATGAAATTCCTTTATTGATTTTCCTTGTTTTTAATTGATGTGTATGTTTTCATCTTAAATTTCCCTGCAAAAAAGATATAGAGGAGGACATAACTTGAGTTATACTTAGCAGTCTATAAAAAGGGCGATTCCTCCTGACAAATGGCTAAAACTAGAAACGTCTGTGCTCGAGTGTTTTTAAGGTGGTCAAGTTTCCTTATCAACTCTGTTGATAATACTGAATTCATTATAAAGAAGGAAGATGGCCGATTGTCCATGAAACTTCCGTTCCAGCTGTTTTAAGGTCTGTGTTTAAGTTTTGACCCAAAATGATCGGAGTTATAGCCCTACATGTTTTATTTTAAATTAACCGTGCAAAAAAGACTATAAAAAGGCGATTCGCTTTCACTAAGGGCTAACGCTCGAAACGTTGGTACTTGAATCTCTTGCTGTGGTCAAGTTACCACATCAACTGTTGATAATAAAGAATTCGTTATAAAGAAGGCCGATGGCCGATTCTCCATAAAGCTTCCGTTGCAGCTGTTTCAAGATCCCCATTTAAGTTTTGACCCAAATTGATCAAAGTAAGTGGCATAAGAACACACCTCATTAAGCTCTATGTTGAACTTTATCAGCTGTTTTAACTTTTTTTCTTGTTAGTCAAATGACCTTTTTTTGATTACAACTAAGCCAAGAGGTATGGAAAATTTCTCTCTTTTTAGAATCCAACTTTTTAAGGTCAGCTATCCCAGGGAAGCTAAGTTAAAGTAGACAAAAGCTGATATTACGAAAAAACAAAGACCGACTACAAACAAGGTGTCTTTTAATAACAAAAGAAAAATAAATAAAATGATAATAATGCCATTTGTTGTATGGTTGCAATCATTGACATATATTAGTTCTGAATATAATTAAGCAAATTAAAGGGCGGAAAGGTATCATGTCCAAATGAAAATCGGACGTTTCTTTATGTTAGTCTTACCTGTCCAGTCTTACCTGGTGTTGGACCATATTTATTGACCAATCGGATTGGATGACGGGACTAATTTTACAATTATTTTCCATAGAAAACACTACACATCGCAAAGCGACGTCCTGTTTTCCTATGCTTCCTATCTATAATTTTAGAAGAAGCTACTTCTTCATCTTTAGCCGATAAGACCATCAACAAAAGCCCTCCGGTTCTTTTTTGTCTTTTAATTATGTTTACGCCAACTGTGTACGTGAAATAGGTATGAAATAGGGTATCGAATTTCTGGTCAGGTCTTGAAATAGAGAAGGGAAAATCGCAGAGTTTGGTCTGAAATAGGGTAAGGGTTTCAGGAAGCGGGCCGTGTCAAACGCAGTACTTTACAGTCGATTCGTCTATGTTAGCAGACGAATCGTGTTACCGGAAGTCGATTCGCGAGAGTCTTAGACAGAATACCATTGAAAGGCAACGGGGAGGGTGGAATACGTTGTCGATTCGACTCGATTCGATCGATTCGTCTGTGTTGGCAGTCGAATCGTCTCACCTACAGATACATTACATTACTTATTTACCCTCGGATTGTAGAGTAGCTTGTGCACCAACCACGGCCAGGTGATCTGGTGACGTAATTCGGAGGACTGGGGAGAAAAATTTTAACGCCGTATCCCACAACCGCGCGCGGTCTTGAATGTTATTTTCGAATTCAACATGGCATCGGCGGGCGAGGTTAGACCTCGGTGGTTCTTTTTGAATGTTTACTCTCCACATTCAGTAACAGTTAATGTGGGAGACACGGAATGATCTGTTGAGTTTTTGCGATGGAAATACTGCAGGAAATTTGGAGTCAAAGAGTTGGATGCGTTGGGTCTTTGGTGTTGTTGAAAATCTCATCTGATAGGACCGACATGCTGTTGAACTGTAAGCATAAATCTGTACAGTTTTATTTGGTTATTTTGGCTTCCAGTCTTTCAACTGGATTTATTTGCTTTTGTTTGATTATTAAAGCTACTTTTTGCAAAATAATGTGTGGATTCTGTCTTTAGCTAAGCTTATTTTAACTCCCGACTACCACGATCGATGTCTAAACTTCATGTAGTCGAATAAAAACGCGGGTGTCACGGTTTTGGCGGGCTTTTGGGACGCCAGCGTGTCTCCAATGTTGCCAGGTTAGGACTTTAAATTTACGTAATTGGTGTTTTTCCTCTTTAGTCGGTGATTTTTTTTAGTCAATTTTCGGCATTTCAGTGTCTCGCCAAGCGAAGGAAAATGTCTGCAACTCGGAGTTGATCCCAGTACGCCTGCATTGTCCGTTTGAAAACTGCGACAAGTTTTACAAAAACAAGAAACATTTAAATGAACACTTTCGCTTGCATCCGTCACACAAACCCGATAGTTTCGCGACGACTCGCGTTCGTGTTACCGCCAAGGAATGTGCCGAAAGATTCCTTGCCGACGAAACAAACCCGTATACTAGGAAACTGCGTGTCAAAGAATTGTTTCTCCTTCTAACGGATGACGAACTTAAACAGTTTGCCCTCCCAAGGATTGCCAACATTGTGACACCTGTGGACTTTTTGTTGCAAGGGACTTCAGATATAAACCGGGTACGCCAAAAACTAGTTGAGTTGAAAAATGATCTTTGCTTGCGCTACCCAGAATTGAACTCTCAGTTTTGCCATGTGTCACCTCTTGATAAAAGAGAACAACTTGTTGAAATTCTTCAGAATAATCTGCCACATTCATGTGACTGGATTATTGAGATGGGCAATGGTGCAATCTTCAAAGATGTTATTATGCCTAAATTCTTCAGAAAGGAATATTCTGCATTTTCTTGTGGCATAGTTGGGGCGTTTGGAATAGGCTAGTTTCGAATTGTGGGAGAACAAAAGAACAGAGTCGAGGTTGAGGGGAATAATTTGCATTTTCTTTTGTCAAAAACAAAGGAAAATGCAAATTATTCCCCTCAACCTCGACTCTGTTCTTTTGTTCTCCCACAATTCGAAACTGGCCTATTGGGCAAAAAGAGGCCCAAGACATCCTCCGGAACAAGTGGGGAAGAAAACTAGAAATGGCGATTGGAATAAATCCAGTTTTAAGCAAAGAGAAAATTTTTGGCAAGCTCAATGACCAGTGCCAGGAATTGTTGAAAAAAATTGGTCTTGAATTTAATGTTTATGGAGAGCTGGTTGTGGGGCATGTTGATGTTGAAAAGTACATTACACTGTTTCTCAGTCAAACAGACACCCAAAGTGCTATTAATATGCCGCAGAATAACATGATAATAATGGACTACACTGATGGCTTTCCATGGCTCAAATGGTCCCGCCACTTCACAGGAGAGACAAGCGTCAGGATTAAGATTATTGAGCCGTATAACTTAATGAGCACAGTTTTAACAGTTGCGCTTTGGCTAGGCAGCGATGACTATGGCACAGTGAAGAAGTGCACAGAACCAGTTTTTAAACAACTCAAAGATCTACAATCAGTAACACATCCCTTAAGTGGAAAAGAAATAAAAAATTTTCAGCACAGCTGTGGTGATGGGAAGGAAAGAAGATCATCAACTGGCAGTTCTTCTGCCAAGTCTTCCTATCCCATCCCTGAAGCCCCTGAACATCAGCCAGCTGGGAGACATGAAACTTGTATGCCCACAACCAGTATGGACAGTGGAAGAAACAGTAGTAATGGAAGAACAATTTTAAAACACACTTAATGGCAAAGCTCCCACTAAGGAAAAGCGCAGAGAATTTGCAAAACAAAATTTGGGCAATATGGGGAGACACAATATCTGTGGAACACCTCTAGCTGACTTCTACCCAGGTACTGCCCATCTTGGGTTTCGATCAGCAGAAACCTTGTGTTTAAGGATAGCTAGAATTGCATCAGGTTTGTATCTTATTTTATTTTGAGTTACAAAGGACTGCAACAGATTTTAAAAGGAATAAAGCTCATTAGCATAACCCTGTGAAATAATGCAAAATGTTAGGCCCAAGGTGGGGAGGGACATTCGACTGTCTAATTTAAAATCTCATTTAACCTATTTGTTTGCCCCGGGAAGAGTGATTTTTGACGAAATGCACCAAGTCTGTCTGCCTCCCCACCCCACCCCTTTAGGCTTAACATTGATACTGTTGGCCTTATGTAGCCACAAAGAGGCAGCCTGTTTCACAGTTCAACATAAAGAGAACAGCTTCCCCGCATCGCGAACGAGTATCAGTTTTCACTTGCAGTCCGTCGAAGCAAACTTTGTTTCCTGGAAGCGCACAGACCCGAGAGTCAGCAAAGAAGTATTTAAATGCAAAATATTGCCAAGTGCTGTCAGCAATTGTTTTTCCATCCAGCGCACTAAGAGCGACGCACGTCAAAGCCAAAGAATGATTATACCATTCTCCGATATTCTTGGATTGGAGGTAGTCGACGATTCAATTGTAATGGACGTGAGAGAGATACCAACGATGGAGCGAAAGATCTTCTCCAGCACACAACATCAAAAGACCACCGGACAGGCAAGTGACACATCAAAAGGGAAATGGGGGGGGGGGGGGGAGATTACCAACACAGAAGCTGTAAGTTCACCACCTTACCGAGTGTATGTCACGAAACACAGTGTCAATGACCCGACCACGATTCAGCTGAAGAAAGTGTTTGGTAAGATTCCATCTTTGAAGGGAGCTATTACGATTGGCCTTTGTGATGTTTATCCAAGAACATCATCTTGTGCGGAGAATAATCCCGAAGAAAGATATCCGGTTCTCAAAGATGTGACCCTTGTTCGAGCAGCGCAGTTGGCCTGTTTGCGTCTTCTTCACTGTCTCCCAGAAAACGATCAAACAGAGTTCGTCGTAAGGATGTATTCATCTATGGAAGAAAGATTCAACAGCCTTTTAAAGACAAGGACCCAGCGCTTGGGCAACTGAAGAGTTTTAGCTGCATACACTCGAAGCGACTTGCCCGTGGAAATCTTGGACTCCATTTCTGAAACTCAACAGATTATTGCCCATACGTGTCTCCCGTGTGTCCTGTTATCGCATTTGGTGAGTAGACTTTTTAGGTAAATCTTTTCTCGTATGTGGGGTAAATGTTCTGGTAAATTCTGACTAGATCTTGACGTACACATGCAGATTACAAACCCACTTGCTACCGCCATGTTGAATTCGAAAATAACATTCAAGGCCGCGCGCGGTTGTGGGATACGGCGTTAAAATTTTTCTTCCCAGTCCTCCGAATTACGTCACCAGATCACCTGGGGTTTACAGTTTTCACAGCCAATAACCTCACGGCTTAACTGACAGACAACCAATAACATCACGACTTCGTTGACCAATCACATCAACGGCCAGAGTACTTATACCATCTCCTGACGTTACCCCAATCACTTGACTCTGATGATGACTTCCGCTCAGGTTGTCGAAACGTCAGTCAATGTCACCACAAACAGTCCTTCTCAGGACTAAACTCACCCGGACGATCGTGCTTCACTTAGTTATGATATGACTCCTGGGTTCAAACCATTTACGATGTTAGGTAATAATTAACGATTTCGGTTCCCGGTATATGAGAGTCGATCCGAAACTGACTCCCAGGCAGTTAGTTTTATTTGAGACCGTTACCGGCTGCCGGCCATATAATCCACAGCGTACAAAGAAAGTGTCTCAAGCGTGTCCGTGCGTAAATAACGAAGATAAGTAGATTTTACATTTCACTTTCATCATTTGTCTGAACTTCGTTGAATAAAGCAGAATTTATCAGTGTTTCCTTCACGGCGAACGTCAATTTCGTTACGTTGCGTGATTCGTTCAAGCGGATGTTTGGCAATCTCCGACTGTCAACGACGATTTGTACGAAGTTGAGTACCCGAAGATGACCTATCGTAGGTCGATGTTATTTTGTGCCGACCTACCCCAGAGTCTCTCCGGGCGTGCACCCGCTGACTAAACAGCCCGAGGACTCTGGGTACGAGATTGTGGGGATACATGACTGCATAGGAACGCTCAATTGCTATGGCAACCAGGGTAACAACAGAAGCAGCACTCGCAACCTACGCTAAGTTGCCTCCTGTCAGCAGTTTGAGCAAAGCTTCCCGGCCACCCCACCCGAGTGGGGAAAAGTGTGGATAAGAATATATATTGGGACAAAACGTATGACCACCACGCAGTCCTGTCGAAAAATTTTCAGTGGATTTTGTTTAGTTCTGAAATGTAGATAATGACGGATTGAAATTATATTTTCTGCAAATATTGATGAAAAGTAAAGAACCAGTCATCATTTTCGGCCAGTTGAGTCCAGGGCCCGCCTCAGCAATTAGTTTGCAGTTGGGGGGCTGACTTCTGACGCGCCTCTGAAATGGCTGGAAATGCATTTAAAACTAACATGGTGTGGTGAATCATGTATTTTCAGCGACAAAAAGCGGTGTTTTAAAACAAGAATTTAATTACCTTTTCGCTTAACTAATCATAACTGGCAATTAGTAACGTATCTACAAAGCTCAACTCAACATACGATTGCCCTCTAGACATTGTACTGTTGGGGAACATATGAACCCATAATTGACCGGCTCCCAACGTCAGTGGCTTCATAGCTCAGTTGGTTAGAGCATCGCACCGGTATCGCTAGGTCACGGGTTCAACTCCCGTTGAAGTCCTGAATTTTTTTCAGGTTTCTTTACGCAATTGCATAAATTGCGTTCACAACTGCGAGGATCTTTCTTCATTTGATTTCATTTCCGCAATTCATGTTTGATTTATTTCATATATCATTCACATACTTAGGACATTCATGCTACTAGTCAACATACGACAGAAGCTTATCCCACTTCCAAAAATGTTTTGCAAGTTTGTTCGGGCTTGTTGCAATCTTTTTTTTTAAATTGGTATACACCCTGGTCCTGGCTTTAAAGACTTCTAAATACCAATCGAACGTTGTTCATGCGTGAAGTGAGCTTGTCGAGGAACTTATTTTTTTATTTTTTTTAATTGTTTTTAAGGCACTTTAATATGAGATTACAATGATTCGCTTATTGAGAATAATATTTCAATATTTTGAATATTATTTTCAAACGGTATTGCATGGCACTTTAAACTCATAACGATAACTGTTTTAGAGTTCACTGCTGAATAAGAGGAGTGAAAATTGCTCCTTCCATAGGGCAGACATCACTACATCACTACAACGTTGAGCCTCTTTCTGTTTCCCGAATCGGATTGATGGTTCTGCTGGAAGATTCCATCTTCTGTAATTCCATGGCAGGATCAAGCTTGTTACTTGGTCGGCGGAAGGAGCGGCAGATCATTGCCGCTAACTTTTTCCTGAACTGTTGACTCAGTAGAGCATAGACAAAAGGGTTGATTGTAGAATTCACCATTATCATCGTGGTCTGAGTGGGAACGTAAATAACATTTCCAAGTTTGTGTGTGGTGATAAAGATTGATAAGATGTAGCTTATTGACTGAGTTAACCAACACACTCCAAATATGACACTGACAGTTATGGCAATCAAGGTGACTCGTTTTCGTACCTTCAACAAGCCCTACAGATGAAAACAAGCCTCTATCAATACAGCGCAAAAGTGTGAAAAGTGTGCTGGCTGTGCTGGGGAATATTGAGCCGGGTTCGTAGACGTATCGGACCAATAGGGGAATCCTTGTTTACAATATTTGCCTCATTAGCATGAACAATTCAGTTTTTGATGGAGCTACAAACAAATCAGTTCTGAATATTGAAAGCTCATAGTATGAATAACTCTGCCAATGAATACTACACCTAAAGAGCTAAAAATTTCACAATGTATTAAATTTCACTAGCTCTTTAGCTGCCTGGAGTCAAATTACATCTAACATGTTTCCTTCTGCCAGCGTGATCCTGTACCCAAATAACAGATCGCCAATATATAGTACGATCCCAAGCGAGTAACGTCAAGATGAACTTTATTGAAAGGCTTTACCTTTTTACTTTAAATAGACTGAATTGCTACAACGTTTGTCTCTTTCTTCTTTTTTGACAGGGTAATGAATTCACTATCCAAATGCAATTGAATTAAAGTTATTCGCAAAGCCCTGAACATTGAAGACTCTCTCGCACTGGTTAAGTACCAGAAACTATACTTTCAATAACGCAGGTCTGATCAGGCTCATTAACGTCAAAATACCTTCATTTTAAAGAATTGTCATTCATTTTTGTTGTTTAGAAATTCATTAAGCATTTTTGCATATTCATAAGCATACACATAGGCAACCATATCATGGGACATTCTGTAGTGCTGATATACAAACATAAACGCCATTTCTTAGCTATTCTGACTCCACTGAGTAACTATGAAAACAATGAAGAGATTGAGGGGTTGTGAGATCATTTGGGTCGGCAGGGAATTGTTACAAATATCAGTGGTAGTGTGCCATGAAGAGAAAGGTTGGTTTGGTTGAGGCTGTTGTAACAAGGGCTCTTTCGGCAGCTATCAAAATACCGAAGAATGTAATGTTTTTCGTCTTCTGTCTACCTAAACAATTCCACAATTCCTATCTAGCTCGATCCTGTTTACTAATACATTACTTGCCAAAATTTGGGACGTTTTATTTAATTTTCGGACTGGTTTTTATCGCTTTTCGGAAAAATTTCGGACACTTAGCTAAAACATAGTTGAAGTAAATTTACGCCTACAAAACAGGATTTAGACCGAGACAACATCGATCTTTGAAAATGAACGTTTTACGACACGATACGATACGATACGATACGATAATCTTTATTTAAACACGATTAATTCATCAGCCCATAAAAAAACATCACATACGCTAAAATATGCACAGCACAGTTATAGTTTTAGAGACACACGAACGAGAAAATAAATCACATAGTCCTAGCTCCGAGCTGAAGTTTAAAATTTACGACAGAAAGTAACTACAACTGAATAAGAACCACATACTAGTGATTGTGTTGACTGATGACGAAGCGGAAGAGGACTGGTACCTCCCGCACTGGCATTGCAATTACCATATATAGCTACTGCGAAATGGAAGTTACCTACGTTATGTTTTGATAAAAGAAACAAAAAGTTCCCTTTCCAGTGACAAAAAGAACGATAAAAGCCTAATTCGAATTCTAGCTATATCATGTAATGATTTGCCTTGAATACATGTGATGGCGTTGGCCACAAAAGTACTTAAAGTTTTATGCTGTAATGTAAAAACGTCCAAGGCTTGAAAATGTTTGGGCGGTTTAATTTTCGGACACTTGTTTTGTCCGAAATTAAAATCTTCCGAAATTTTTGGCAGGTAGTCTACTTCGTTTCTGTTTAAAACCTGTCGTCGCTGATTGGACTCTGCATCTATGAACCACAAAGTGTATATGACCCTGCTGTACAGGGTAACCATCACTGAGACTGGGAGGAGCGCCATGACCAGTAACCAAGTCAGGCTGTAAACTTTTCCCATCCATTGTTTTGGCCAGATCGGACGGCATGATTCCCTTTCCTCGTCAAACGTTCTTATTAGGAACGATTGCAGCAAGAAAATGAAACCAAAGATCCAAGAAGAAGGTATGATTACCTAAAATGACACGAAGTTATATATCTTTCAATTGTCTTACTCAGAATAGAACGTGAAAGTACATTGCTGTATCTAAAAGTAGTCCAAATGACTTTGGGGGCTGTATTTTTTTCCGTTGCAAGCCTGCATTGCCCATTTAACTTCATTGCGAATGGATGAACGGGAAGAAAAAAAGTGCGAATTATAGTATCTATGGCCGGCCTTCTCATGGCTCAACTTTGGCTTACACTAACCGATAATATAATGCATCAATCGTCCGTGCGGTGTCCCTAATTTCAGTGACATGCATATACGGGATGCATATAGGGGAGCAGGGTTGGCGCAGTGGTGAGAGCGCTCGCCTACCACAATGTGTCCCGGGTTCGATTCCCGGACTCGGCGTCATAAGTGGGCTGAGTTTGTTGGTTCTCTACTCTGCTCCGAGAGGTTTTTCTCCGGGTACTCCGGTTTCCCCTCTTGCCAAAAACCAACATTTGATTTGATTTGATTTGATTTAGAGTTAATTGGTAAATGAAGAGCTAATATGTAGAGATGTTGCCAATAAACACATTATTATTATTATTATTATTATTATTATTATTATTAAAATGCATTAAGAGGTAGCCTGATATTAGTTGCTTTTGTTGTTGTAATGTTAGGCGCGTTATTCTATAATGTTCCCTAAGGGCTTCAATAACGAAAAACAATCTATGTGAAAAGCTCAGTCTTCTCACCTTCAATTTGCGATTAGTCAGCTTTCTCTTGTTTCCGTGGGGATACATCACTGTATAGTAACGCTCAATTGCTATGGCAACCAGGGTAACAACTGAAGCAGCGCTTGCAACCCAGGCTACGTTTCCCCCTGCCAGCAATTTGCACAGAAGCCTCCCGGTCATCCCACCAGGGTGGGTAAAAGTGTGGATAAGAATGTATCTTGGGGCAAAAAATATGGCCACCATCATGTCTGCAATAGCCACGTTCAACAGGAGGTAGTTTACTGGAGTCCTGTTGAAAATTGAAATATTCAATAGATCTCAGTTACCTCTAAGGCATAATGTAGACCGTTATGCTAACTCAATCAATCCATCCGCCCGTCCGTCCATTCGCCCGTCCGCCCGTCCCCCCCGTCCGGCGGTCCTCCCGTTCTTCCATCCGTCCACCCGCCCGTCCTTCCACACATCCATCCATCAAGTGGTTAATTGTGCTCGGCAGAAATCAAATGTAACTGATAAAGTAGTCTTCTTTGCGTGAAACTATCTGAATTAAGCATCCGGTTGGTGCCCTAGCTAAGTGTGTTTGGAATTGCATTAAAGATTGATTGATTGATTAACTATTTTACAGTAACTGTCAAAATTCTGGCACGCTGATTGGCAAATTTCTATCATCAATAACCATAAAGGACCATAAGGACCATAAAGGTTTATTAAAAATAAAATGGATAGAGATATTACAATTTAGACTGACCTACAGGTAGCTTAGCTAATCGTGGCAGGCCAGTCTATTGAAACAGAGGCAATTATTACAGTACAGGTTGAAAAAAGAGAGAAAAAAGATAAGTGTATTTGTGTGAGATTGAACAAACAAACAAAAAACAACAACAAACAAACAAACAAAAAAAACAAAACAAAAAAAAAAGGTAAAAAGAGGGAGAGGAAGAGCTTGAGATACTAAGATAATAAAAGTACTTGCACTTGTGTCTTCTCTAATGATTCTTTAGATGAAATATTATTTTATCGATTTCAATGTAACTATCTTCAGTTTTCAAAATGTCTATGATGCGATGTTGGTGTTTTGAGAAGACACAAGTTGAAGTCACCTAAAAGGCAAACTCGCTTTCCTGTTGCGTTTAGTCTTTCTAAAGTATCAGTTAAATAATTAAGGAAAAGATCAGGCGAGTTATGTTGGCGATAAATAATGCCTCAAATAACAAGAGGCTACAATTAGCCTAAACTCAGGCTTGCAAAAAACAGTATTGTATCCCTAACTTAGCGCTAAACAAAAGAATAGAGGGAAGTCTCTCTTTCTTACATCGGACGCATTGTGTTTAGCTTGTGTTGGAGTCTATTTCTTTAGACCCCTATCAACATATATTCCTCTAAAATACAGCTCAGCCATTGAGAACAATAATTATAACACTTGTAAAAAATATTTCTAAAAGAACAAGAAAAAGAGAAACAGAAAAATAACGCCCGTGATATATACCACTAAAAGACATCGAACCCGGGTTAGCTGCGTCACAGGCAAGAACAGTGACCTTTAGGCCACAGAGGTTTATCGTTTTGCAAGGTGATAAAAATAGTGTATTGATTCCAAAAAAACTAAGCACACTTGTTTTCGCTTCGATGGATAATTGTTTGAGAAAGGAAACGCTTATCGAACGATGTAGGATTTTTTCGCATAAACGTTAATGGAGTACGTCTCGGTGAAATGTGAGTAGAAAATTAATTAGCAGAGTGAAACTGTTTACAAACACTTCTCCTTTGTCTTCTCATGTTATTATAATCGGCTCCGAATCACAAGACCTAGAAAACTCAGACTACCCCCCCCCCCCCCCAATCTGGAAAACTCAGAACCCTCATGAACGGCGATAATTCATTTTGCCCACGTTTATTTCGCTTTGAAAATTTGTATAGTTATGAGGGGGTCTGAGTTTTCCAGTTTGGGGAGGGGGGGAGGGTCTGAGGTTTCTAGGTCTCGTGCTCCGGAGCCGATTATAATAACGTGAAGTGTTTGTTATCTGCGATAAATAGACGGCATAAGATAAAGTGGTTTGTGAAGATTTTTCCAACGCGCGATAACAATTCTAACAGTCCAGTTTCTTTCGAAATAAAACATTTACTGGACTTCTTGTTTTAACAAAAGTTTCGTCAGCAACAAAACAACTCCTCGTAAACTGTTCATTAGACATTGACGTAAGTTTCCCACCCGGTGCTATGAATATGAACTAAACAAAAAACTTGCTCGAAATGACTTTTGCTTAGCTGTTGTAAATTGCTAATCAGAAAGCGAGAAAAGCTATTGACAATGTTCGCGCTAGTTTGAATAAAATTCATTTACTTCCTATATGTTTGCGGTTGTTTACGGTGCCTTTTCTTGTCATTTAAACTCGGCATTTTACTATTTTGAGTTGTGTTATTGCAAAAAATACAAGCAAACAAACAAACAAACAATTAACGCCAGTCTTTTATGTGTGTATCCTCGGGATTGAAAAAAAAAAATGATATCTTAACCGTGTTTAAATAAAGTTTTCATTCATTCATTCATTCATTCATTCATTCATTCATTCATTCATTCATTCATTCATTCATTCATTCATTCATTCATTCATTCATTCATTCATTCATTCATTCATTCATTCATTCAAACAATGTCAAAGTGCTGTGGAAACCACGAGCCGAACTTCGTATGTTTGCGGTTGTTTACGATGCCTTTTCTTGTCATTTAAACCAGGCATTTGACCATTTTGGGGTTTGTTATTGTAAAAAAACAAATTGACGTCTGTTTTTTATACGTCTGTCCTCTTATTCACGATGAATTTCGTCATAACATTGTCAAAGTGCTGTGGAAACCACGATCCGAAAAGGTTCGTGGTTTCCACAGCACTCGAGTTGACCATGTTATGACGAAATTCATCATCAATAAGAGGCCAGACACATAAAAAAACTGAGGTCAATTTGTTAAATACATGTTTTGCTTCAGAAGGCACATGCTTTCTTTTTCCTACTTGGAGCCGACATATGAGAAGAAATTAGAAGAAAATTACTCGCGTAAAGTATATGCATTCAGCTTGCAAACTAAGATTGTGTTGTACTGCCGGTCGACAGTCGTTCACTTACCTCATATGTCGATTCTTTAGTATCAGAGTACAAACCAAAGAGCCAATAAGCCCGCCTCCCCCTTCTGGAACATGAGATTTTGTAATTAGTCACTCCTATTCCCTGTTGCGAAATCAGCTTCATGTGGCCCAATTGGTTTCTTCAGATAAACAAATACACACTCAAACACGTAATATTGTTTACTGCTCTTGGTTAGATAATTAAAATTTCACTGTAGTTGTTTGAGTTTTGTACAAAAATTGTTTTGAGACGAAAACAGGGTGTTTAAGATTTGAAATAAGCCCCCTCTCTCTAATAAGCCCCCGCCCAATGTTAATGAGCCCTGGAATTAAATAAGCACCCCCCAGGGGGAACAATCTCTCTTACTCCTGAGAATGCTACCCCTTGATTCACTGTCTCTAATATAGCAAAAATTCAATTTCTAAGCAAAATTACTATGAAAATAACTCAAATTGCTCTTTCTGCGGAGTTGCCCCATAGTAAGGCCGTAAGCGCACAACTTTTGCTATTTCGCAATATCACTGAATGTTGCATAAGATCACGCGTACCGGAAATACAATACACACGCACAACAGAAGAAAATCAAAGAGTCTGTGAGATATTAGCCTCCCACGCAGTCGTTTTTAGGGTACTCGTATTTCACCTCCTCCCCACTAGTAAATATAAACATCACCAATGTTACGTAACAGTACAAGGCATCATGGCGACATGCTGCGGACGAAACTTCTTCCATCGTCAATTGCTTTTCATTAAAAAAAAAAACCAAACAAAAACAAAAACAAAAACAAACAAACAAAAGCAATAAAAATAATATTACTAGTTTACATTGCACCACTAAGCTTATCAATTATCACATTCAAACTTATTTTATGAGAATCATGCAACTGATGATGGTAATGATGAATGGGGTTTCATCCGAAACGTGTTTGAGAGTCAATGTCGAGAGAAATACTGCGTCATTCTGTGTTGGGGAAAAAGAAGGGGTAAAAGAAGACTTCTAAAAAGACGACAAACAAGCAAACAAACAGACAAAAACAAAGAAACGCACACACAAAACATAAGCAAGCGTTTAAGGTCTGTACCTCAAAGAAATCAATCACTAACTAACCTCACACCAGTCTGCCAAATGGGTCTTTCAAAAAGGATCAGTTAAAGGCCACGTACTAACTCCAAGGCATTACAACGTTGGCCACTAATCTGCCAGGCAAGCCGAGTTTATGAATGATTTATATAACGAGTAATGACGACGAGTAAGGTGTAAACAACTGAGAGCATGCTTGAAAGTACGAGTGGCTTAAGAAGGGTGAGGTTGCGGCGTGAATGGGGTTTTCATTTCCTACAAACAAAGCATTTAGATAAATTCTTACCGATGCAGCCTCGATGCTCTTCAGCCCCACCATGCCTTATGTTTAGATTAGTGCAAACGGGGAGTTCTTGATAATGGTTTGAGATACTGTAGCCGATAATAAATAAATTTACCTTTGCTACTATGTCGATACTACGTATATATCTCCGTCAGCGATTCCAGACTAAAATTAAAAACTGAAGCTTGCGCTCTAAAATGCCGCTAACATTAATCTTGAAAAGCCGAAAGCAGATTCATGTTTGCGAGAGCCTTAATTCAGAATTCTGAGAGTTAGTGGATAGTTCTTGAATTTATTAGCGTCTTTGTGCGAAATGGAAACATTCTTTCCGGCCAGCGAAAAAAAAAAAAAAAAGGAACTCATAACCTTGGTATGTCAGCCCGAACGTCAGGACGTACAGAGCAGGAGTAACATTTGTCTGGTTAAAACTTCCACAGGTTAATATTACAATACATAACAACTTGTTATATATTATGTAAATTGAAAATGACATGCAATGGCGATAGAAAGTGACGCCATAGAACCGAGCGAGTTTCGGCGGATCACCATTAAGCTTTTGTTGTCAGCTTAGGCCACTCCGCATAAACTTTAAGCAGCAGCTTGTAGCAGCAGCTGCTCAAGTAGTTAAACTGAACGTCTCGTCTCTGTTTATCAGATGAGTAATTAGAATTGAACTGTTGCTCTGTCTTACATCTCCTTTCCTAATCATGTCAGTTTACTCATCTGCTATGGATCAGAGCATTCGGAAGTTGTTGTGAAGCAGGATAACTCTTCCGTTTCCGAACAGCAGAACTTAACTGCGATGCGGACCACGGAGGACATTTCACTTAAATGATATGTATATGATATAATTCGTGATACCATTATGGCGCTATGAAGGTTTTGAACGAAAGCATATCACTTCAAACAAAAAGGTAAGTGGGCTCTCACTTACTCAGCAGGCTCATTTACTATTGAATGAACTTAAAGTAAAAGCATAAAGTTTCTACTGGCAGGTGTTTTTCAATCTGCGAACGCTGTATGCTAAGCTATCGGATGTCGATCTTGTCAAAAAATTATATATATATAGCCTGCGGGCGGTCGCTTTCTACATTGTACAACAGCGGATTGAACACGTACGCCAGTTACTCTTTTGGAGATTCGTTCACTTACTTACTTTTTGTGAAAATTAAGTCACTTTTCCTCCTCCCGCCACCCGCCGTTAAATGTAAAGTTTCGCGTTGTTCATGCTAAATTAATACTACACTGGAACCCCGCCTTACGGCCACCTCGGTAATACGGTCACCTCGTCATTACGGCCAATTTTTTTTGTCCCGGAGAAACGGCCATACATTTTCTCTCAACTGAAGACCCGTTAATGCGGTCACCCGTTAATACGGCCAACGGCCACATTTGACAATCCCAAACAGTAGAATCCTTTACAATTCAGCTCACCCCGATAATACGGCCACTCGTGCTAAATTTAGAAAACCAAAGCGCCTGTGACATGTCAATTTCATCAATCATTGTAATTTACTTGGTGGTCAAACAGCCAATTTACTTTACAACACTGTTACAACGTATGCAACACTTCTCCCTGGCTGTAGTTGTCCATGGATAGCTAACGCGATTTTTTTGTTATTACCGCCCTTTATGATATAAACTCTTGTTATTAGGTCATCGTAGCTTGATTAAAAATAAAACACAAACAGCGGAGATAAACATGGTAAACGAACGCATTTTATATAGACTTGACGTTTCGTATGCTGTATGTTGCCTAGCATACGAAACGTATGTCGCCGCTGTTTGTGTTTTACCGCCCTTTAGTCGTGGATTTGGACCTTATCCCGTTAATACGGCCTCCCCGTTAATACGGCCTCCCCGTGAATACGGCCAACTTATTTTGGCCCAGCAGTGACCTTATTAACGGAAAGTTTAGACTTGTTCATGTTAAATTTTGAAATGATATTTTCTTCCTTAAAAGTGCATATAGTGTATTGAATATCTATTTAACGCCTTTCAGGTACAGGAGTAAACTTCTACCGTGGGACTTTTTCTTGGTTGGAGTCTCTATCGATAAACTTCAATGTGAAATAATAAGCAAACAAGAGGCTTAAGGTGATTCCTCACAATTGCATGGTGCATCCTTACTGCGCATAATTTATGTCGTCATTAGAAACATGGCGTATTTGCCTTGACATTGAGCTTTGTCAGCCGAAATTTTCACTTTGTCGTCGTGTTGCAAAGAAACGAGCACGGTGACCACCCTAATTTAATGGCGTTATTTACTCGTAATAGGCACACGAAAAACATGTTTTAAGGAGAAAAATGTTTACAGTGAAGTCAGGTCAAGCGTAAGCCCCTAGATTACATTAATGAGTTGATTATTTGAACATTAAACCCGTTGGTCGTTTCGAATTATGCAATCATTTTTTAAATATTCGATTCAAACTTCGATTGCTGATGGGACTAAGCGAACAAACGATGCTCCTTATATGGGAAATCGAAGCGTCCAACATGGCGTCCAACGGTGAGTGGAAGTTATGGGTGAAAAACGGTATTGTAAATGTTATTATCGAGCAGTTGTTTTGCTTTCTACATCCCATAGAGCTTGTAGAAGTCTTATTGGTGATAAAAGGATTTCAGGTGAATTTCTAGCAAGTTTTCTCGTCAATATTTTTGGTTGTTCACAACGCTGTACGCTATCAGCTGTGTTTAATTTCGCTCCGTGCAAATTTATTATTTTTGGGATTCCTCGGCAAGAACAATACTGGTGGATTTTAAAGGGCTAAAAAAGGTGTGCTCTATTAAAAGAGATGACAAAATTTAAGTCTCGTTGGTCGAAACACATCTACGGACATAGTCCAATCAGCAATTGAAGTTTGATTCGAATATTTGAAAAATGATTGCATTATTCGAAACGACTAGCGGGTTCAATGTTCAAATAATCAACTCATTAATGTATTCTAGGGGGGTACGCTTGATTGATTTGAATGTAATAGTAGACGTTGGATTATTTCCATATAAATGACGTTTTTTTCGATCTTCCCAGAAAAATCCTTCCTCTTCTCGATTTTTTTAGGAAGATCGAAGGAGACTGATCGCAGGGCACATCAACATATATCCCCATAAAATTTACAAAATTGCTTTACAGCTCAAGCATCGATTAAAGATTTATTGCGATGCAAATCAGTTTGTGACGTGAAATCAGGAATAGACCCATGCTCCTTACTAGCTCGGTCAAGTTTGATGGGCGTGGCTCAAGCGGAAAATTTGAACGACGATTTTCAGGGTCAATAAAACAGGAGACGATTTAGACACTTTAAGTTTTACTGGATTTGTGATAGCATTAGTCGGCTGTTTATCATAATTATTGTAGTACATGTATGACAAAATAGTTGAAAGATTGCTTATTCCTTCCAAGGAAATTCTAAGCTACTCGACAGGGTTAATCAACCAAACAAAACAAAAGTATCGCCCAACATCGAACACAAAAAAACCCCGACCAAAGCAGCCAATCGAAAGCTTTTGGTGTGTCTCACTCTTGAAGGCCGAAAAGGAGGAACTGAGTAAGCCACATGTTCTCTGCATTCTGAAGATATGCTATTTTAAAATCCTTTTAACAGTACAGGGAGTTAAGTTTACTTTATAGGCTTTGATTGGTCTCAAAACTCTACGCATTCAGTGAGTACGTGACACGTACACAACGTACACGTTCGGACGTCAAAAAAAAAAAAAAAAGACAACAAAACAAAAAACAAACAAACAAACCTAGGGATAGTATCATGCCATAAGTATCTGGGTATCTTTATACAAGATGATTTGCAATAGGATACATAAGTTAGAGAGGTCAAATCTAAGGCCTCAAAGATCCTAGGCCCATTACGTAGAAATCTATCTAGCTGCAGCAATTATGTTAAAGATCAGGGCCCGGTTGCTCGAAAGCCGATTAGCGCTAATCTACGGTTAAAAGTTAACCGAGGTACTAAGAACGTTGTTTGAAAGCAAATTCTAAGCTCAAGGTAAAGAAAAGTTAAATTCAAATTCAAAACCTGAGGGCGAAAACTTTGGGAAAAATCTTTATTGAACATTAATTAAACCGAAGCCAAAGTTCACACTAACCCGGGATTAGCTTAATCGTGCTTTGAACAACTGGGTCCAGGCCTATAATTCATTAGTTATGTCACGTATTGAATATACTTCACCCTGTTGGTCTCGTTTTGAAAAGCAGCACATAGCATCTATAGAATCAATTCAACGTGCTGCTGCTAATTTTGTTTGCTCTGATTTATTCTATTTATTTTAGTGTGACAAGTATGACATACTCTTTTGGTTGGGATAACTTAGGAAACTTAGAAATATAGACTCAGTAACTATGATGTATAAAGTTTTTAACAACTTAGTTCATATACGTACCTTTTCCTAATTCAGTTCAGCTTTCATATTCTAGAACTCGAGCTAATCATCGTTATAAGTTTATGCACATATTTGAAAATTCAAATGCATGCAAGCATTCCTTTTTCCCAAGGGTAATTCCCCTCTGGAACAGCCTGCCTAGTGATGCTGTCTGTACAGAATCAGTTAGGTCTTTTCAAGCCAAGGCAATAAGCCTCATGTAGAAACTATGTTAATTTATTTAATTGTTCTGGAATAATAATGATAATAGTTGACCTAAGTATTTTCTAATGAGCTTTATGTCAGGCTCATATGTAGCCCGGCTTTTAAATGTACTCCCGTCGGATCCACTTGACCTTTTTAGCATCCTGTATAATGTCTTCACTTAAAGTGCATTTGACACAAAATTTTTCATTAGCTCGTTCGAAAGAACTTTCAAAATGATGAAGAACGGCGTTTATTTTATTGTGATAGCACTCTTGGTTGCCGAGTTATTCAAGATTTTGATTTATGCAAATTAGAGGACTTGTGACGTCACAAGGTGGACACAAAATGAAGTAAAATCACAAAATATGGAATATCTGTGCAAATACGAAGTCTATAGGGTTGAAATTTTGCAGGGTTGATGTGCTGCCACATTGTGATAGTTGCTATGATGTCACCATAGCAACTCATTACCAGACCTTTACCTTCCCAAAGGATAAAATCAGAGTTTCCCTCCCCAAGAAGTGTTATTTTTCCCTTGATGTTCATTCAGTGGGTGTGAGCGAATATGGACATTACACAGCACAAGTATAATAAAGTATGTTAGACTCTGGAGCAACAAATAAATATAATATGTATGTATGTACGTTCACGATTAACAGATTTGCCATTTCAAAAGCTCTTCAATCTTATTGGCCGGTATGTAATTCGGAAACTTAGTCCGCGTCACTTGCGTCACTTGCGTCAAGTTGTCGCTTAAGGTTTCCCATTCGAAAACAAAGAGAATTACTTTTATATTACTACGTGAAACTTTAATGTACCATTTCGTGAAAGGAAACTTAGCATGTTCATCAGGACTTGTATCTTGTATATATCTTGTATATGTATCTAGAAATCTATATTTTTAAATGAAACTTAACAAGGCTGGTGTCTAACAAGAAAACTAAATGGTTTATTTAGGCGCTAGGCATTTCCATCACTGTGATCAATATTTGGCTTAGTTTAGCCCACAAATACCTTAATACCTTTTATTTAACTACCCATACAAATATATTTTAATGTGATGTAAGAAGAAAATGTGAAATAAAGTATTGTATTGTAATGTATTTTATTATATGACTGGCTCTTACAGCGGTCAAGATGAATCAATTCTCCTGCTGTGATTGGCTACCCGCGAGGTCAAGATGGAGCCATCTTGACCGCTCGGGATAGCCCGTTCGTCCCGCGTTTTACTATCTTTTAATTGGGTCCTTTGAGTCATATAATAACTCCTTTATTGACCACGCTTGTTCGGTCAAGATGGCGGGATATTGGCCTTCGTCTCGGTCGATAAACACGAAAAAAAAGAACTTGGCCAATATTACGCCATCTTGACCTCACGCTTGGCCAATAACCCATATGTATTGACTTCACCTGAATTTCTGACACAAAAAAGGTCCCTCCAGAATATTTTTTCAGCGAAAAACAAAAGAACATCTAAGTGAATGATGATGATGATGACGAATATTTTACCAGAATAGCCCTTCAGTACAGTAGTCAGAGTATTGTTATCAATGGGGTCCTGCTAATTATAAATACATTAACTTAGTTCTACAAGCTAAAACATTCTAGTAAAAAGTATAAAATTACAATAAAAACCTTACAAATAAAAATCTTCCAGTGCTGCTACTTATTCAAAATTGGTACAAACTAACTTGTTTAATAACACTTTCTGAAAAACTTAAAGCTTCTCTGGCTGTAAAGTTCCTAATTCATAGTGAGTTGCTTTAATATAATCTTGTCTCAAGTGTTTTTCTTTTAGATTTTAAACAAGAACTGTTTACAATACCTAAGAGGAAGCACGAAGATCGAAACTTTTTCAGACACCAACCTTACTGTACTAGCAACAGAATTTCTAAACCAATGTTTGTAGGGGTTGACGCAACAACTGGGCACATAAGTGACGTGGTTTTTCTCATTGAGAATTACATTTGTCTTAGCGCAAATGACTTACCTGAGTAAAGATTCCAAAGCAGTTCCGTTTCTCGATCAACAACCGTTGAACTTGTGAGCGCTGACAAAAGTCTTCATGAAGAAAAACTACTTAACTTATTTAACAGAATACGTGCCTTGAGTGTGATATCATGCGCTACAAACTCAAGCGAAAATTATAGATGCATTTATATATTTTTATTGTGCGATCTACATGTCAACATTTTATAATAATAATTTGTAAAATGCAGCCCCCATGTCGAATTTAAGTCAATTCAATTGAACAATGAGGCATATACAATGCATTTATAAAATTGTTGAGACAGAAACGTGAGCTTTGAAAACAGCACGGGGCAGTACGGTTAAATGCCTTGTTTTTCCTATTTTTCAGCACTTTTTCTTAAAAAATTCAAATTCGAAAAATGGCTTAATTAGTTTGAAATCCTTGGTACAGCTAATGTTTGAGAATTTTTGAATGATTTTTTTTTTGGATTGTTTTTGAAGGAATAAAAGTTTAGGGGAGGGGGGAGGAGGGGGGTGGGGGGCAATGGGGAAAATTAGGAAAATTAGAAAATATCAGGATTTGGGAAGGCCAGGCTAGATAGACTGCCACCACGATAAGGTGCCCCTGATTATGTGTGTATCTATTTCCACCCTTCTATATTTCATTCTTAATTCAACCTGTTTTCCCCTTAAAAGGTAACACGTACCAAGTCACATTTCGCCTTTTTAGCTCGGTTATGTTTGGTGTGAAGGATCCTGTGCCTCTCTATCTCCATTCGCGTGTTGTTTACAAATTTTCTTGTGCAGGATGTAATGGCTGTTACATCGGCGAAACCAGCCGACATCTCTCAACACGCATTCGTGAACATCTGAGTAGGACAAGAACTCGCACTTTTTTTTAGCATTTACAACAGTCTGAGAAATGCTTTTCTATTTTCAGGGGCACCCAACAAGCCAAATCAACCAAAAGCTGTAGAAAGGCATTTGTAAGTACCTTATGGTGTTTGAAGTCTGTTTAAAGTGATGTTTTCATAAGCTAGAAGAAGTTCATCTGTTCGGATTCCCTAGCTGAAATTTTAATTGCCCGAAAATGTTAGGGAACAACATCTTCCTTTGAGAAAATGCAAGCTGAAATTAACTTTCCACGAGCTTTCTAGGGAACTATTTTCTTTCCGAAAATGCTAGCTGACGTTTTTGACTGCCAAAAACAACAATTATGACCTTTCCGAAAACCTCAGCGACTATTATTTCCCAATATCGAATCTTTTAGGCCACGTTTTAGTTACGAAAATCCGAGTGCACTCTTTAATCGACGCCGAAAGCCCAAGGCGAATTACCCTCCACCGAACAGATATCTACCGAAACTTGTCGTTGGGTGCCCCTTTATTTTGGATTCTGCATCAAATAGATTTCAGCTAATTTTGAAAGAAGCCGCTCATATCCGCTGGGAAAATCCCACGTTAAACAAGCAGCTTTAACATGCCGAGCTGACTCTTTCTTTCTGACGTGGTTTCCCATTGCGTTAGTCCTTTTGTTATTTAGTTTTACTTACTATGACGATTTTGTGCAATAGCTGTAATTATTTTGTTGTTTATACTTAGTCTCTCTATGTACATCCGATTTCATAAAATGTTTTGTCCCAGGTCTCGCGCATTTAAGTATTGCTCGTGCCCGTTCCCGCAATAGATAACATTTGCGGAGGTACACGTGAAACGATCAGTGATGTTATCTATTGCATAACCTGCACATTATGCAAAACGTTATACATCGGCGAAACAGGAAGACGACTAGGTGACCGATTCCGAGAACATCTTCGTGATGTTGAGAAAGATGACAAAGACGCATCCAAACCTGTCGCTCGGCATTTTAATCTCCCTAACCATTCCAAACAACACATGTCGATCTCCGGCCTTTCCCTACATCAAGGTACCACGGAAAGCCGTAAAAATCTCGTGCAAAAACTGATCTTTCAAATTGGCACTCTTAATCCCCACGGTATCAACGAGCGCTTTTCATTCAATTAATTTATTCCTGTTTTTCACGTTACCATGTTACCACCAATAGCGTAGCTCCATTTTCTGTATATAAACCATACACAACCCACAATTCCTCGATTCGCTCCGACGAAGGGCTAACGCTCGAAACGTCAGCTAATCGAATCCCTGTACGGTGGTCAATTTACATTATCAACTCCGTTGATAAACCAAATTTTCGTGTTTCACTCCCCCGCCGACGCAGCACCACAGTTTCTTTAGAAACTAATCCCTTTATACTATAGACGCAGCGAGATTTTTTTTTCGTTTCTCTTTTTATTACTTTGTCTGTTTTTTTTTTTTTACAAATATTACTATTGTTATGAATGGTTGACCTGTAAAACAATTCGGAAGTTTTAAAGGGATATATGTTGAAGGGTAGAAACAAATAGACTCCAGCATCATGATAAGTGCAATGCGACCGATCTAAGGACGGCAGACTTCTCTTTTTCTCTTGTTTCCCTCCAACTTAGGGATAAACAATGTATTTTTGCAGGCACGAGCTTAGGCTAATTGTAGCCTCTTGTCTTTGTATTTAGCATGGGACCAGGTTCCTCAGTGGGGTAACGGAACGAAATGAAAGCGAAACTTTTTACACAGCAACCGCTGCTAATGTCTTTAAACAAAAACCGGTATTTATTACAGTCGGTCGTAGAATAATACAATCGCATAATTTATTTAATGTTAATCTTCTTATTTTTATTTACTGTATTTAATTAACGTTTCTGTGCGTGTTTAGTTACCAACTACAAATTGTAATATATGTATCATTAACTGGCAACCTGGCATTTTTAACTATTTCAGGTTATTTCAGGTTCATACTTGTCAGTTACCCTTATTACTATTTATTATTACTATTGTTGCTTAATGTAATTAAAAAAAAATAAGAGATAAATAAAGCTGTTGTTGAGTATTCTATGAGCATATGAGGATTCCTAATATACGGCTGTCTGGATCATTCTCATTCTCTACGCTAATTGTATCACGTATCAGTGCAGAGCCATTGTCATTGCGCAGAAACCTGTCTCTTTGCTGTCTCCGTCGTAGTTACCTAAGCTCAAGCTTAATAACACTTGTGGGTTTATCATTGAACTCACCTTTATTCAGTTATTTTCCAGTATACATATCAATTTGAAAAAAAGTTCTCTTTTTTCTGTCGATAAGCATAAGCAAATATTATTTATATTTTGGTAGTGTAAAATAGACATTTATATCTTGATCAAAACTACTAACAAAGTTCTTATATAACATCAATATGTCTGAGTACACGTGAAATATAGGAAGTTTATTCTGCTGCAATCTGTATTATAGCATAGGTAGTAAAATTCGTGCAATCACATGCACTGAATTCATTTGCGCGAGCGTGCTTCATATTTCTATTGCGCACGCTGATGACGTAGCAGAGGGAATTTATACAACATTTAAATTACTACGTTGAAAATGTTATAGAACAATTGGTTCATACATCAGCTGTCCGCGCGTTCATCGAGATACGAAGCATTTAGGAAGTTTGGAGAGCCCTCAAGAAGCTAAAGTTGCTCTCGGCTACGTCTTGAGCATCTTTCATGCTCTCCAAACTTCCTGCGCCGGCGTGCTTCGACGCATCTCGATGAACACACGCTGACGCATATTTGGTTAAATTCAAGCCTGAAATATTCTGCACTTTGGGTTGTTCACAGCACTGTATGTAATCCGAAACGTGTCACTCCATCGATCGATTCAGCAGGTGTTTGTCGAAAGTTATTGACTTTTCTCTGTTCTGAAGAGTATGAGAACAATTTCACAATCCTTTGAGAATGATATCTAGTCCAGATTTTGTCATGTTTCTTAAAAAGTTAATTGAAAGGAGATAAGATTGAATAATTCCAACTCAAAATTAAATGGTAACAAAGGGGACAGGGCGATTTAGACATTATCTTAAGTTGTCTTTGAGAATGGATCATAGCCAAACTAAGGTATATATTCAAGGTTGATCGGTTCAAACACTCAAGCTCTTTTATGAAACATTTTGGTACTACATCTTCTTCTTTGACCTTAATTCTTCCTGCACAGGATATATGTACTTTAAGCGTATTTCGTTATTGAATTGTCGCAACATTGCAAGAATATGATGGCAGTGTCACATGTTTTTTTAAATAAGTAACTAAATAAGAAACTGGTTCAATTAATGAAAATGCTCATCATCCTCTCACATTACATGTATAAGGAGCATTTTATCATCAAATTTACAATAATGGCCCAACTTGGCTACCAATTGATAAAGAATTTGGTACGAATTCTGCTCTTTACAAAACAAAGCCTAACAAAGCCACAATCAAGAAGAACACAATCTAACGAAAACATAATGAGTGAAACCAAGAGATTAATAATATATGATGCATGGAGCCCAAAGTTGTTTGAATAAACAGAGGAGCCAAATCGACCGCATTATGCATTCACTCTTTTGTAAAGCTCTGGCCAAACGGATTCTCAAGTAGACGCAAGTTGAAAACTTGGGTCTACTTGCGACTCCGTTTGGCCAGGACTTCCGTGCACTTGCGTTGACTTGCGATGACTTGCGCTCACTTTGGTCGAGACCAAATTTGCTCGCAAGTCGGCGCAAGTTTTTCGTTTAACCATTCAGCCCAAGTCAACGCAAGTTGAGTGACGTCCATTCGTTGTTATAGCAACCTATTAGCCAATGAAATGGGTTTTTTGCGACTTGCAAGTACTAGCGACGAAACTTGCCAGTCCGTTTGGCCACCCAACGCAAGTCCGTACGTAAGTTCAACTTGTGGCTACTTGCGACCACTTGTGAGTCCGTTTGGCCAAGGCTTAAGGTTTTGGGGAGGACCGGTTGCAACCTGTTAATTAGTAAAATTTTGGCAGTCTATTAAATAAGCGCTTGAAACGATAGAGAACTTACACTGTTTAGAGGGGTTGGCCGAGTACCGGAAACTTGTTAAACTATCAATTCAGGAGGTGTTTTTCCTAAATTATTGAATTCGCTCTATCTTGAAATAGGTAAAGAAAATGTGGTTAAAATTCCACACTTCTCTGAAAATGATTAAACTTTTCAGATTCAACTGACTAGTAATCACATTTCAGCATTCTGATATCAATTTGGAATGATTAATTAAAGTGGTAGCCAAAGAAACAGGGCTTCTTAATTAGAATTTGTATGCAATTTATGTAGCTAATACATCATAGCCGAGACAAGGTATAAATTACAAGCATTGATACTAGAGCAAACACACTTTAAATACATCCTTAATTGCCAAAGCACGGAAAATATCAGCGAACTGTCCTATGCGCAGTTTCGCTAGATTGGAAACTTTAATCACTAGTTTTCATCCCTTAAATTTCCGCGAAAAGGAAGAAGAAGCCCCAGCTTCAAGCTGTTGTGATGGCCTCTGCCGTTTTGTGGCTGTCTCGGTCGGCCTATGTGACATTCCATATTCTGCTGGCGGTTTTATTTGTGAAGACCAACACAGAATTTTGCGGAAGCGTGTTTGAAAGTCGAGAAGGTACTTAGACACATTGGCTGCATGTTTCTGAAGTCTTCCTTTTTAAGGGAATGGCGTTATGACAAAATTATGTTTCTTTATTTCTCAGCATTTTGTATTTTTATTATTGTTGTTCAGTTTTTGGTTTAGCTGACGGTTGATAAAAGAAATGGGATTGGTAGCTTTTAGTGTTTTAGTAACTTTAGTGTTAGTAACTTGTTGAACTGTCAATTCAGCAGGTGTTTTTCCATAATTATTAAATTCGCTCTATCTTGAAATAGGTAAAGAAAATGTGGCTAAAATTCCACAGTCCTCTGAAAATTGTTAAACTTTTCAGATTCAATTAACTAGCAATCATATTTCAGCATTCTGATATGTACTTGGAATGATTAATTAAAGGGTAGCCAAAGAAACAGGGCTTCTTAATTAGAATTTGTATGCAATTTATGTAGCTAATACATCATAGCCGAGACAAGGTATAAATTACAAGCATTGATACTAGAGCAAACACACTTTAAATACATCCTTAATTGCCAAAGCACGGAAAATATCAGCGAACTGTCCTATGCGCAGTTTCGCTAGACTGGAAACTTTAATCACTAGTTTTCATCCCTTAAATTTCCGCGAAAAGGAAGAAGAAGCCCCAGCTCCAAGCTGCTGTGATGGCCTCTGCCGTTTTGTGGCTGTCTCGGTCGGCCTATGTGACATTCCATATTCTGCTGGCGGTTTTATTTGTGAAGACCAACACAGAATTTTGCGGAAGCGTGTTTGAAAGTCAAGAAGGTACTTAGACACATTGGCTCCATGTTTCTGAAGTCTTCCTTTTTAAGGCATGGCGTTATGAGAAAATTGATTTTTCTTTATTTCTAAGCATTTTGTATTTTTATCATTGTTGTTCAGTTTTTGCCTTAGCTGACGGTTGATAAAGGAAATGGGATTGCTAGCTTTTAGTGTTTTAGTAACTTTAGTGTAAGTAACTTGTTAAACTGTCAGTTCAGCAGCTGTTTTTCCATAATGATTGAATTCGCTCTATCTTGAAATAGGTAAAGAAAATGTGGCTAAAATTCCACAGTTCTCTGAAAATGATTAAACTTTTCAGATTCAACTGACTAGCAATCATATTTCAGCATTCTGATATGAACTTGGAATGATTAATTAAAGGGTAGCCAAAGAAACAGGGCTTCTTAATTAGAATTTGTTTGCAATTTACGTAGCTAATAAGTCATGGCCGAGACAAGGTATAACTTACAGGCATTGATACTAGAGCAAACACACTTTAAATACATGCTTAATTGCCAAAGCACGGAAAATATCAGCGAACTATCCTATGCGCAGTTTCACTAGATCGGAAACTTTAATCACTAGTTTTCATCCCAGAAGAAGCCCCAGCTTCAAGCTGTTGTGATGGCCTCTGCCGTTTTGTGGCTGTTTCGGTCGGCCTATGTGACATTCCATATTCTGCAGGCGGTTTTATTTGTGAAGACCAACACAGAATTTTGCGGAAGCGTGTTTGAAAGTCAAGAAGGTACTTAGACACATTGGCTGCATGTTTCTGAAGTCTTCCTTTTTAAGGGAATGGCGTTATGAGAAAATTGATTTTTCTTTATTTCTCAGCATTTTGTATTTTTATTATTGTTGTTCAGTTTTTGCCTTAGCTGACGGTTGATAAAAGAAATGGGATTGCTAGCCTCCTTCGCAGACGTCTTTGGGCTCGTCACGCGTTCCTTGCCCACGAACGTCTGCTGAACTGAACTGCCACTTCCGTTCGCCGGCGGTTAACCTTTGTTTTGAAGAAACCAATAACGAGCTGCGTAAGAATGGAAATCGACACCCGATTCACGTGCGTCGTCTGTGAAATAATCGCGGGGTCGAAGTCCTACTTTCCATAAATTGGAAAACGAACTATGATTCGCTCACCGCCGCGAACGGAAGTGGTAGTTCAGTTCAGCAGACGTTCGTGGGCAAGGAACGCGTGACGAGCCCAAAGACGTCTGCGAAGGAGGCTATGGGATTGCTAGCTTTTAGTGTTTTTTTTTAACGTTTTGCTCTCCATTCCAGTGTGGATTTCTTTAAAATCAGTCTTTTAAACTTTGTGTTTCCTGTGTGAACACTTGATATCTGAGGATAAAAAGCAATCACCAGGTTCACGCTACGCCAGCAGAGCAAAGGTTTAGCAACTACAGCACAAAAAGCATGTTAATAAATAGAATCGATGCATGGTGAAATAATGAAGGAGCCTCCGAAACGAAACTATTCTAGAAAATGTCCGTTCAATTAACCATATAAGTAACTTCGAAAGGACGTGTCGTCTCTCACTGAACAAGTTGAACGAAAATATATGTTGTAAAATGAAAGAAACAGAACGATTTATTTTTTTTTTTTTTTAAAACGTAAAAAAATATATAAAATGTTTCCTGTACTCAGAGCACAATTAAAAGACTTAAAAAAGTGGAATATTTCGTTCGGATCAACCGAACTTCGTCAGCCACAATGTAAATTTGAAAGTTAAGAAGGGTTATATAATGGACCCGAGGGAGCTAAGATAGTGTCATAGATTCTGGCTAATTCGAACCCGTTGTCTCTGTTCAAGGAGGGCTTACGTAATTTTATCTCAATTGCCTCCCTTATGCGGCGTTTGAAAGTGTTACTTACCGTGGCAAGAACTTTTGTTTTACTGGAATCCACCGAATGACCTGTGAGGTGGCAATGTTCACGAACAGCTGTATTTTTGTTTTTATAAACTTTAGGCCAAAGTTAAACGCTGCACTTCATACGAGCCGAACTCAACTAAGTCCATTACGTGCATGCGAATGAAGTACAGTCAATGGCAGTTTGACCAAATTAAGTTCGATTGCTTTTATTCGGATGGCCTTAGCCGGGCGTTCTTCACGGCCAGGCGGGCGCTAATAACGGCTGAACTGATCGACTTTGGGTCTAACACCGATCTTAACATAAGCGAAACCAAATGCACAATCATGTAATTTATATGCTGTATAAGTTAGCGTCGATATGATGTTCATTTCCTGATTTAGTTCGTTTTTGATGAATAGAGTTCGAAGTTTAACTCAACAGGCGAACTTAACTAATTGGTAATTTGTGAAGTACGGCGTTTGACTCGATCGGGTCTAATTCTTCTATTTTTTTTTGATCTTCATTTCAGGTCATACCTTGGTTGGCCATAACATCAGTACAGTTGTCGTTTCAGATGTGTTTGAATGTCAGCTAAAATGTATTGGAAATAACCTCTGCAAGTCATTTAACGTTCATCCCGGAGTTGATCACACAAAACGAATCTGCGAGCTGAATGATAAGACAAGGAGAATGAAACCGAGTGATTTCAAGAAGAAAAAGGGCTCTAAATACTATGGTTCAGTTAAGGTTAGTTAAGTTAAATTTGATCCACACGAATTCTGATAGGTTGATCAAATAATAGATGCCAAATATAGCAGAAGAAAACAAGGCTGACGTTTTTTTATTTCTCCATTTTTCTAACTCACAAAATATTACAGAAATTGACACAAATGGTCCAACATACAAATCTCGACCAAAGTCCAGACATTTAATTGTTTATGCTTTGAATTATAGGGCCTTCTTCTGCTTAGGTTCCTGTTTTTCCCTACCTCTGCATCATCATCATCATCATTCATCACCTTCACCGTCACCGCCACCATCCCCACACCATCACCATCACCATCACCACCACCATCACCATCACCATCACCATCACCGCCACCATCACCATCATCACCACCACCATCACTACCACCACCTTGGTCAACATTATCATTACCGTTATTATCATCATCATCGTCATCTCCATCGTCATTATTTCTATCCTTTTGTGATTAACTCTTGTATTTCTTGTACCTTTCATCGCGCGATGTCACCTTCATTTCCCGCCAGGTTTCCTGTGTCGACGTTTCACGCGGTGAAAAGAAACAAACCAACAGCGGTCACTGCTATCCGGGATATAAAGGAAAAGAATGCCTAACAAGTGAGTGGGTCAAGATTGTCTTCCATCTTTCTCTGTTCTACACAAACACTTTTCAGTTAAGAAACTTACTCACCTTTCAGCTCTTAGTTCACATTAGACGTTGTTATATACCTAGACTTTCACTCAACAAGACTAGCTTTGTGATTGGTTGATTCCTGGCCACATGCCAGGGGCACCCAACGAGCCAAATCAACCAAAAGCTATAGAAAGGCATTTTTAAGTACCTTATGGCGTTTGAAGTCTGTTTAAAGTGATGTTTTCATAAGCTAGAAGAAGTTCATCTGTTCGGATTCCCTAGCTGAAATTTAATTGTCCGAAAATGTTAGGGAACAAAATCTTCCTTTGAGAAAATGCAAGCTGAAACAAACTTTCCACGAAATTTCTAGGGAACTATTTTCTTTCCGAAAATGCTAGGTGACGTTTTTGACTGCCAAAAACAGCAAATATGACCTTTCTGAAAACCTTAGGGGCTATAATTTCTCCATTGCGAATCTTTTAGGCCACGTTTTAGATACGAAAATCCGAGTGCACTCTTTAATCGACGCCGAAAACCCAAGGCGAATTACCCCCACCGAACAGATATCTACCGAAACTTGTCGTTGGGTGCCCCTGACATGCCCCTGATCAAATTCAAATGTTTTCCGACCGGATACAATTCCACGGTTGTAAGCCGCGCTGGATACAACAGCATGTGACGAGTGCATAGCTAAAAAGTGGCGTGATCTTCAGCACGTGCTCACGTCGGCTTGTAACTTGT
>JAEMWC010000355.1:227500-282500 GCA_016490735.1 Pachyseris speciosa
AACTTAAGACGGAATCCACCGGAAGTTCGAGTAACAAGTGGACAAAAACCTTGTACCAAGATTATTTTTATCGTATTGCAAACTTCTGTATGACTGTTTTAAATATCTTCTAAAAAAATTCATTTCTAGCAACACCAAACGTCGAAAACGAATGTTGAAGTAATGTATGAAACACTTGAAAGTACTGGTGAAATAAAACGGATGATGAAATTTTGCCTGTGTTTGCACAAGTTCTCTAACTTTGAAATTTATTTTCTCTCGTTCTCGTGGGAAATTTTTTTCGGTGTTATTTCAGGCAATTACCTATGTATTTAGCTTTAAGATTTTCTAGCGGATTTCGTCTTAAAATGGGACCACTTTGAGATATTAGCAAAAGCTCGGTCAGATACTCATTGCAAGATAAAGAAGACTCTACTAATTAGAGAATTGAAACTTACCTTAAATGAAAATGTAAGCAGCGAAAAGCTATATTTCTATTAGTTTGCATCTTTTATAAGCAAATAATTTTTAGCTTCTGTCAAGGTTATTGTTAATTAGTTACTTATCTTAAATTTCAAATTTAGTTGTTACTTTAATTCCTAACGGTCACTTCTGAAGATGTATGTCGAAACATACGAAACGTCAAGTTAAACGATATACTTTTATTTTTGTTCTCCGTCGTTTGCTTAGAATTTCACAAGCTTTTGCAGAAATACCATTTTTAGCGACTTCTTCCAGGATTTGCGGTATCCAGAGTTTGAAAAAGTAAAATGAGCTAAAAAGAGTATTTTTTGTTAAAAGAATTGTTGAGTTGATTGTGTCGGAATATTAACCTTAACTTTGGAACATTTCCTTAGCATTGCTTCGTCTCTTTAACGGTCAGTTTTCCGACCAAGGCCGGATGTTGCAGTGGTATACATTCCTCAATTTTACTTCCTTTTAATTTTGACCTAATAGTGAAGGTGTACTTATGAAAATCATATATTTGAAACTGCGGATCAAAGAATGAGTATGTGAATGATCATTGCAGTTATGAACACTACTTAAGCAGTAGTGAATTCAGCTCCCAGTTGGCCTATTAGTTCAGTTGGTAGAGCACTGCACCGGTATCGCAGAGGTCATGGGTTCATACCCAGTACAAGACTGAATTTTTTTTCAGGCTTTATTTTCACTACTGCTTAAGTAGTGTTTATAACTGCGATGATCATTCACATACTCATTTGATTTAATTATAGGGTACAAGAATTGCTCTGAGCTCCACAAAGCCGGTCAGCGAACCAGCGGTGTCTACACGATCAAGCCTGACAGTGGCGATGCCTTTGATGTTTATTGCGACCAAACAACAGCCGGTGGGGGGTGGACAGTGTTTCAGAAGAGACTGGACGGCTCGGTTGATTTCTACCGAGGCTGGGACGACTACAAAAAAGGTTTTGGAAACCTGAATGGTGAATTCTGGCTCGGACTGGACAATATTCACCGCTTGACGAAAGAGCCAAGCAAGATTCGTGTGGATCTTGAAGACTTCAGTGGAAATACAGCTTACGCCGAATACGACTTGTTTGGTGTTGGCAGTGAGGCAGACAAATATAAGTTGACCATTGGATCATACTCTGGTGAGTAATAATAAATGTCTAGTTTTGGATTGAACTTACTCAATACTGCAAACGATCAAATGGACAGAGAGATCAGTCTTCTTGATTTACTGGTTTAGTCTACTTTTTTCACTTCTTTCAATCAGTGTAACGGACGTATTAGGGGTAGCAGATCATTCAGTTTCGAAAGAACGCGTTCCTGTGCTTTGATTGGTGGATACTGTTCTACTTTCTTTGCCAAACTTCTCTCTTCGGTTTTAGAACTGTTCTCTGCACTTGAATATTTGAAGTTATGTTATCACCTTTCCTATCAGCGAGCTTACCTTAAAAGTTGACTCGATCGAAATTGTTTCAGTTGATTTCAAAATTAATCTAATTAATGTGTTTTACCCCAACTTGGAATAAACCTGTAACTTGACTTTTCGCTAGTAATGTTCTATATAACCTTGTAAAGCATACCATCCACCGTCAGTTTAATGTTGTTTTACTTGTTATAACCTGAACGGTAATCAATAAGATGCTTTTTAAAATGAAGCTTGCCAGCAATAACTGTAGAATACTAGGAACAGATTTAACTAGATGAACCGGATGAAACACAACGAAAATCTTTAATGTCGAACGATGCTCACACGCCCTCCTTGTACACTACTCTCTTCATGTAAAACTTCCCGAAGTACAGCAACACACTGTTCATGAAACCTACACGATATATTCTACAATAACGTCCGCTTGAATTCGCTTTAAAACATCAAGAACATAGAATGCAATGTTTGAGCAATCATGACAGACAAAACGATCACCTGAATTGGTTCCTGGAGATCTACACACTAATACGCTAGGGATGGCGGAAAGGGGATAAAAACCAACTTGTTCATCTTCTTTTGTTATTCTTATATGGTGAGGCTAATAAAATAAAATATATCATATCATATCATATCATATCATATCATATCATATCATATCGTATCATGTCGTATCTTATCATATATCATATATCATATCATATCATATCATATATCATATCTTATATAACATAATAACTTATCAACATCTTACATCATATATTATGAAAGGTGTTCGTTCTCGTGGTTTCAAATGATAGCTGAGTTAATCTTTTGTCTCACGATTGAGTCACAAAGATGTGGATCACGACGTTTCGACCGCTATACTGCTGGTCTTCATCAGGCGATGGTGTCTACACACACTGACCAGTACCTAGCGTATGATTCACACTACCCGCAATCTGTAAAACGCGGTATTGTCAAGTGCCTGTACGATCGATCTAAACACCTCATAACAAAACCATCAGGTATTATCTCATGAAAAGAAACACCTCTCATAAGTCCTTGTTTCCAACGGTTATCCGTTTCCGTTTGTAAAAAATCTTACGAAATCCAAGGGACGAACAACCACTAAAGAACCTGAATCCGAAATTAAATCTACTGTGGTTCTACCATATGTCAAAGGCACATCGGAGGCTCTTCGCCGTTGCCTACAACAACAAGGCATACGGACTGTTTTCAGATCTGACACAACTCTTAGATCACACCTAGTGCAACCTAAGACATTGTCGATCCAGTAAAACAAGACGGAGTAGTCTACAAGATTCCCTGCGAATGTGGTAAGGTTTATATTGGAGAGACGGGAAGATCTATGCATGAACAGATTAAGGAACACGATAGAGACATACGGCTTGCTCGAGCCCAATCCTCCGCCGTTTCAGAACATAGCAACGCGACCGGCCATTATCCGCCCTGGGACGAAGTTAAATTTATTGACCGACACCCATATTGGTACACTCGTAGGGTTAAAGAGGCTATTCACATAAGACTTCACCCTAACAACATCAACAGGGACAGTGAAATTGAAATTCCTGAAGCGTGGATGCCTACGATCAAACAACACAGTCGATCAGTACCAAAGCGGACCGTTGAGGGAACAATTTCTAGTCTGAACGACAAGGATCAAAATCCTCCAATCAACACAAGCCTAAGCGAGGATCGAAACGCACCAATCACCACCAGCCACGGTGCTTCTTATACTCACACGCAGCCAGTCGACACCATCGCCTGATGAAGACCAGCAGTATAGCGCTCGAAACGTCGCGATCCACATCTTTGTGACTCAATCGTGAGACAAAAGATTAACTCAGCTATCATCTTACATCATCTTCGTACAATATCAGATTCAAGTATAACATGTTGTAACACCCTATTATGACTGTATGCACACCTCCTTTCTTATGCGTTTCTCTAGGAACTGCTGGTGATTCGTTTTCTAGTCATCGTGGGATGGCGTTCTCAACCAAAGATCGGGATAATGACATCTCCTCTGGGAATTGTGCCACTCAGTACAAGGGAGCCTGGTGGTACAAGAATTGTCATGAATCCAATCTGAATGGTCACTATTTTATGGGCGCGCACTCTTCCTATGCTGATGGTGTAAACTGGTATCACTGGAAACGTCACAACTACTCTGCTAAAAGAGCTGAGATGAAAATCAAACCAGTATACGCTTAAAAGATAACATTTACCAACTTACATAATATCAACATTTCTGTGATGACACATTTAAAGTTTATCCTCGCTACTTAGTAACACCATCGTTTTGTTCTTGAGGAACAACTCTGTTCATTGTAAGAGCAACAACCTTATAACAAGACAATATAAATAATCTGTTGGTAATCACCAACTTCCGTTGTTGTAGCATCAGGGGCATCCAACGACAAGTTTCGGTAGATATCTGTTCGCTGGAGGGTAATTCGCCTAGGGATTTCGGTGTCGATTAAAGAGTGCACTCGGATTTTCGGAACTAAAACGTGGCCTAAAAGATTCGCAATTGGGAAATCATAGCCCCTGAGGTTTTCGGAAAGGTCGTAATTGCTGTTTTTGACAGTCAAAAACGTCAGCTAGCAGTTTCGGAAAGAAAACAGTTCCCTAGAAAGTTCGTGGAAGTTCATTTCAGCTTGCATTTTCTCAAAGGAAGATTTTGTTGTTTTGTTTGTTTTGACAATTAAAACTTCAGCTAGAGAATCCGAACAGATCAACTTCTTCTAGTTTATGAAAACATCACTTTAAAGAGACTTCAAACACCATAAGATACTTAAAAATGCCTTTCTACAGCTTTTGGTTGATTTGGCTTGTTGGGTGCCCCTGTAGCATAGATCGTCAAGCAACTTACGAACTAACTCTACTGCTCTGGCTAAGCTACGTCAACGACACTTTACGAACACCTAACAGACAGAACGCCCATATACAGGGCGCGATCCATTTGGGCAAAAATTCGGGTTTCAATTTCCGAAATTCCCAGGTGTCAAATGGAACGGCTTTTCACACTTCAGTGGACTGTTCCCTTCTCATTGGTATAACACAGATCCCGCCATCTTGCCTTCGGCATCTTACTGCAAAGGAAACTGGGGTAGCCGAATGTCTCACCGAAGTGAAATGCCAAATGGAACAGAAAATTCCGGCAATTCGGGAAAATGGACAGCCTCGAGCTAGAGGTTGACCGAAATTTTCGAGATGAACTTTCTGGAAATTACCGTTCAATTTGCTTCTGAACCGAAAATTCCGGATTTTGGACCAAATGGATCGCGCCCACAGTTTACCAAGGAGATCGAGGAAAATGGCAAAATAACTTTTCTGAACTGCCTGGATAGCCGTGACAACAACAGACTACGGACGACAATTTACGGAAACCTTACACACACTGACAGACTACTTGACGAATCATCTTACAACCCTACTTCACTCAAAAGTATCGACAATACAGACCTTAACGAGACAAGCGCAACTAGTGTAGGGGGTCCTCCCCAGAATGGCCTATACGGGGAGGCTCCGGCCGAAAGGAGTACCTTTTTCACGCTCCAGGTATATGAAAGGGTAAGGATTTCACGAGTCGAAGTATATGAAAAGGTAAGGAAATCTGTAATTTAGGTATTTAAAAGAGCCTTTCATTAAAATATTTAGAACACACATACCCTATGACTGTACTGTTTTAATTTATTGAACACTACATGAAAATGACAAGAAGACTTCTTGTGAATGAGGTGCCATTTTCCAGTGGAAGGTGTACGAAAGGGGTACCTTTTCTGTCAAAAATGGTACATAATTATAAAACGGTAATAAGGTGTCGGACCTCGGGCGGAGCCTCCCCGTTTTAAAATTTTTAGTAGCCTCCCCCTTCCCCGGGCGGCATGTACTAAAACCAGGAACACCGGAACACCGGAACACCGGAACACCGGAACACCCCGGAACACCGGAACACCCCGGAACACCCCGGAACACCCCGGAACACCCCGGAACACCGGAACACCCCGGAACACCGGAACACCCCGGAAACCGGAACAACCGAAAAACCCCGGAACACCTTATTTGAGGGCGTTGTTTTGTTTTCCGATTACAGACAATGTAAAAAATAAAATGTAAATGTAATTTAAAGATCGATGAGTAACCAGGGGGCATAATTGAAAAGTTAAAAAGACGTTTTCTGGTTAAAAGTAAAAAAAAAAACACGAGCTTTCGATTGCCAGTCTGCAAACTTTAAAAAGTGAGGTGTAAAAAGCGGAGGTAAAAATATATATGCACAAAAAGGTGAGAAAATAGCGAACGGATATAGATAAATACAATGATACAAAAGGAAGAAATACTAGTGTGACAATGAAATGCTAATAACATGGATAAGATCACAATAAGATTGAGTATCGTCTTGGCAACTGCTTAAAATTATTGTCTGCCTGGTTAGTAATTGCTGTGTGCCAGGATTTCAGCGTTTTTCTTACGCGTGAATTACCTCTGTCGATGACGCGTGCATTCTCAAAATCAATAGTATGGCCTTTGAGCCACGCATGGCTGGCAATATTGGAACCACTTTTAAAAACTTTGGTGTTTCGTATGGGTTCCTTTTTTCTAGTGTGTAAACATCTACCCGTTTCTCCGATGTAATTCCATGTGCAGTCCGCACAGGGGATTTTATAGACAACGTTCGTTTGCCGATCTGATGGGGGTCTTGATTTGGGAGACGCAAATTCCTGTTGCAGGGTCTTAAACGGTCTGGTGGTGGCTCGGATGCCGTTGTTGTTGAGAATTCTTGTAAGTGGTTCAGTGACACCTTTGATGTATGGTAAAACTGCGAAACCATTTTGGTGGTCTGGTGGGTCTGTCCATTTAAAGAACATCCCCACTAACTCTTCAGGGGAAGGAATGACTTCAGGGGTCGATTTCTTCTTTAAGATGTTTGATATAGTTGCTGATGGGTAGCCATTTGATTTTAACGCGTTAGAAACGTGGGTCAGCTCTTTCCTTACTCCTTCAGCGGTGCTCGGGGGGTTGAGTGCCTGATTTAGAAGGGTAGAGGCGGTACTTATTTTGTGTTTTAACTCGTGATGAGATATCTTTCACCATTGAAACTGAGAACAATGGCCAAATTTCCTTTCTCGACACCTTGATAACCAGAAAGAATGGGGCAGTTACTATCGGTGTCTGTCGAAAGCCCACACACACTGACAGATATCTGGACTTTAACTCTCATCACGAATTAAATCAAGACCCCCATCAGATCGGCAAACGAACGTTGTCTATAAAATTCCCTGTGCGGACTGCACATGGAATTACATCGGAGAAACGGGTAGATGTTTACACACTAGAAAAAAGGAACACATACGAAACACCAATATTGCCAGCCATGCGTGGCTCGAAGGCCATACTATTGATTTTGAGAATGCACGCGTCATCGACAGAGGTAATTCACGCGTAAGAAAAACGCTGGAATCCTGGCAAACTGCAATTATTAACCAGGCAGACAATAATTTTAAGCAGTTGCCAAGACGATACTCAATCTTATTGTGATTTTATCCATGTTATTAGCATTTCATTGTCACACTAGTATTTCTTCCTTTTGTATTATTGTATTTATCTACCGTATTTATTTGACTATAAGCCGAGCGATTTTTCCGTTAAATTAAACCACCGAGAGTAAATTTTCCACCAGAGAAGGAGGTTCGGCTTATAGCCGATAGTTTTCGGGGGAAAAAGTTCAAACACTCAAAGACAACAACAAAAATGAGAGCTAAAAACAAGTTTTCTGTGTTATCATTGACTTTTTTATATGTGGTGGCTCGTAAAGGAGCCATTTGCTAGTTTTGCTTCAAGGAAGCTTTCATCAGCCGTTGTTGACATCACACTTAACCTGTTTGTTGCTTCACATACCCTACTATAAGCTTGTTATCTCCACAGAAGTCGTCACATTTCCTGTGAATTAATTGGGTCTACTTTGTGATGTTATTTGTGGAAGAAATTCTTCAATAAACTTGAGCAAAACCATCCTGTTTCTGCTTTTGGGATCAAGCACAACCGAGCGTGACTCAAAGCACGTTGTTGGCTTGGTAACCTCTCTCTCACCTAGCCTGCCATGTCATACAAGATGGCGGGTCGTTTACAACTTCGATCTTTTGTATTTTGGAGGTGTTTTGAGTTTTTTTGGCATAAAAAGGTTCCAAACATTTCCTAAAAGTTACAAGGTTCGTTAAAATTCCTTTATGGTGAAGGTATGGCATTGAATTTTTTAGATTTTCAACATAATTCTCACTGAAGTGTGGCACACGATCCATGCGTTTTTTTTTTCTCCACGGAACTTCGGCATTCGATTTTCAAGTCTCGGCTTATAGCCAAGAGTTTTCTGGGTTTTTTTGGTGAACATCTGGTCACTACTCCACTTGCTAAGTTTAGGGTCTCGGCTTATAGCCGGGATCGGCTTATAGACGAATAAATACGGTATATCCGTTCGTTATTTTCTCACCTTTTTGTGCATATATATTTTTACCTCCGCTTTTTACACCTCACTTTTTAAACTTTGCAGACTGGCAATTTTTTTTTTAAACTTTTAACCAGAGAACGTCTTTTTAACTTTTCAATTATGCCCCCTGGTTACTCATCGATCTTTAAATTACATTTACATTTTATTTTTTACATGGTCTGTAATCGGAAAACAAAAACAACACCGTCAAATTAGGTGTTCCGGGGTTTTTCGGCTGTTCCGGTTTCCGGGGTGTCCCGGGGTGTTCCGGTGTGCCAATATTCCGGGGTGTTCCGGTGTTCCGGGGTGTTCCAGTGTTCCGGGGTGTTCCGGTGTTCCGGTGTTCCTGGTTGTTCCTGTGTTCCGGTGTTCCGGTGTTCCGGTGTTCCTGGTTTTAGTACATGCCTCCCCGGGCTACGAACGCTAACCCGACACCTGTCAATACAACACTATACCCTACATCGAAGGATACTACAACCTTTTATATAATAAGGTGAATAGTTCGCGCGTTGTGATTGGTTCTTAACTATGATCTATTTGAGGACAGATGCACAAATTACGTCATCACGGCCCACTTTTTTCCAGAAATGTGAAAATAAACAAGTTTTTTTCTTGCATTTTGTTTCTTTATTATATAAAACAAATAGATTCCATGTTGCCGTGCTTCTGTTCAGTAATAGTGCCGTACATCTGTTCATAGTTTGGACTCAGAGGATAGTAATAAGGATACTTCACAAATTAATGTGATCAAGTAAGCTGAAGCCACTCTAAAGGCACTAAAGCCACACGGTAGCGGGCATTACCCCTTAAATCTACCAAGGCAAAGATTGAGCACAAGCATTAGCAGCCATGGACAGCTGTTTCGGCCTTGTTAGGCCTTGTCAGCATGGCATAGCTAATGCTCAGGCTCAAGAACCCACATATCAATAAAACAAGCAATGAAAACGTAAAGCTTGTGGGATGTGGCTGGAGTGACAAGGATACTTCACAAATTAATGTGATCAAGTAAGCTGAAGCCACTCAAAAGGCACTAAGGCCACAAGGTAGCGGGCATTACCCCTTAAATCTACCAAAGTAAAGATTGAGCCCAAGCATTAGCAGCCATGGACAGCTGTTTCGGCCTTGTTAGGCCTCATCAGCATGGCATAGCTAATGCTCAGGCTCAAGTACCCACATTTCAATAAAACAAGCAATGAAAACGTAAAGCTTGTGGGATGTGGCTGGAGTGACAAGGATACTTCACAAATTAATGTGATCAAGTAAGCTGAAGCCACTCTAAAGGCACTAAGGCCACAAGGTAGCGGGCATTACCCCTTAAATCTACCAAAGCAAAGATTGAGCCCAAGGATTAGCAGCCATGGACAGCTGTTTCGGCCTTGTTAGGCCTCGTCAGCGTGGCATAGCTAATGCTCAGGCTCTTGAGTCTGAGCAGCCAGCCAGGGTACTTGAGCCTGAGCATTAGCTATGCCATGCCTAACAAGGCCGAAACAGCTGTCCATGGCTGCTAATGCTTGGGCTCAATCTTTGCTTTGGTAGATTTTAAGGGGTAATGTCCGCTACCATGTGGCCTTAGTGCTTTTAGAGTGGCTTCAGCTTACCAAATCACATTAATTTGTGAGGTATATCCTTGTCACTCCAGCCACATCCCACAAGCTTTACGTTTTCAGAGGATAGTAATGTTGACACACCTACTTTAGTTAATAAATTAAGCAAGATGTCATGAAATCTAATATAAGCTTGTAATTTTGTAAAGTTGAATTGTAATAATTCTAGTTCATCTTTTTTGTATCGATTATATAGATTTATCTTCCTTCTCCTTTCCTTTTCTTTCTTTTTTTTAATCTCTTCCTACTGAATCACCTTATGTTTGTTTTCCTCTGCCCGCCTCGATTAGCTAAGCTACATGCGAGCAGAGGAAGTTGATATGTGTGTTTATGTATAATTTTGATTTATTTTGTAACTCTTACTTGAATATCAATAAACAGAAAACAGATCACAGAAGACGTCAAAATGTGCTAAAAACATCAGTGACTTCTGAAACGAACGGTACAGTAAACGGACAACTCACATCGTAACAAGCAGCAACCAAAAGCTGAACTTTTTAATGCAATAGTTGACTAACCTTTATACACACGATCATGATTATTCTAACTCAGAGGTGAGACATACCACGAATAGTCAAAGCCTAACGACGGTATTTGACAACATGCACGAGTATTCGTCACATCTTCCCTCTTAGAAAAGAAAACTAACTAACAGTCTCCAAAAACAAAAACGTCAAGAAGTAATCGTAAAATCTGGCTGGTGGTCTTGATACGTCAAACACAATCTGGCTGGGCTGTCACATCAGCACATAGTCGTGAAATCTTGCTGGGGGTCTTCTAACTCTCTCCGATCTTCGAAGGTCGGTCGGCGGCACATCGGGCTGGAAAGATGGCGGCTCAGCAGACGGCACAGGAGTTTTCGGAACGTGCACTGTGGTGAGTCCTGGCGATACTGTTTCAGAACTACTGGGCAGCGGTGTTTCATCTGGAAAGGCGGTCTGGCTAGCAACAGGAGTCTCGGTGGTTTTAATGATGTCACGCCGATTCCTCCGATAAACAGTACTTCCAGACTTGACAAGGAAACTACGAGGACCCGCTGAATCCATACAGGTAGCTGGTGTCCAAACCTTTTGCCCAGGATGCCTCATTCGCACTATTTCACCAGGAGTAACATCAGGAAGTGGTTTTGCGTGTCGATCGTAGTAATACTTCTGACGACGTTTCCTATCAGTCATAGCACGTACATCATCACGCAGTGAATAACCGGGCCTGAGAAGAGACTCTGACATAGGCAACAACGTACGACAGCGACGACCCATCAACCGTTGGGCAGGGCTGGTAGCCATTCCCTCCGTTGGGGTGTTACGCCAATCCAATAAGGCTTGAAATTCGGAAACACCCGATTCTTTGCATTTCTCAAAAAGACGTTTGACAGTCTTAACAGCATTTTCCGCCTTGCCATTCGATTGAGGATATCTAGGCGAGGTGGTGATGTGATTGAAAGACCAGTTCTTCGTGAATGCTTCGAACTCCTTAGACGCAAACTGCGGACCATTGTCAGTAACTAGAGTCTCCGGCACCCCAAAACGTGCAAAAATGGTCTTCAAATCGCGTACCACGGCTGATGTTGTGATAGCTTGCAAACGGGAAACCACGATGAAATTGCTGAAATAATCGGATACAACCAGAAGGGTGCGTCCATTTGACTCGCACAAATCAGCAGCCAATTTAGCCCAGGGTCGCGAAATTACTTCGTGTTGAAGGAGTGGTTCCTTAGTGTGAGACGTGCGATAGGCCAGACACACGTCACACTTCGAGACATAATCTTTGACATCTGATGCAATTCTTGGCCAGAACAGGCACTCTTGAACTCTTCTCAAACAACCTTCTATTCCTATGTGTATAGAATGTGCAACAGACATCAGTTCCTTGCGCATACAAGTGGGAACAACCAAACGAGCACCCTTGAAAACCAGTACATCTTGTACTACCAACTCGTCACGCAAGTCAAAGTAGGGTCGTAAACACTCAGAAACGTCTGACTTTCTTTCTGGCCAGCCACTTTGAATGACATCGCGAAGCTGTTTTAAAATTGGGTCGTTAGCAGAAGCATGGGTGACCTGTTGCCAACGGGCGTCACTCACTGGCAAGTTAGCTCTGTGGTCAACTTCCAATTCCCGGACAAAAACAGAGGCATTAACTTCAGGCAAATGAGCTCGGCTCAACGTATCAGCAATCAGCATCTTATCTCCTCTAAAGTAAGTAACATCCAAATCGTACTTCTGCAACCTCAAGAGCATTCTCTGGAGACGCTTTGGTGCTACACACAGTTCTTTCCGGAAAATGGACTCAAGGGGCTTGTGGTCTGTTTGAACTCTAACAGAATCACGGCCGTAAATGTAAGCATCAAATTTCTCACAGGCAAAGACGATTGCCAAACGTTCCTTCTCAATCTGTGCATAGTTTTCTTCCGAAGGGGTTAAGGCTCGCGAAGCATACGCCACAGGCTGCCCACCTTGTAGTAACACAGCACCAAGACCATGCTGTGATGCATCACATTGGATCGTAACCTTCTCTTGCAGGTTGTAATAACGGAGTATCGGTGACACAGACACAGCTTCTTTGAGTTGCTCAAAAGCTCTCTTTTGGGGCTCGTCCCAGTGCCACTCCACGTCTTGGCGGGTGAGGTCTCTGAGAGGCTTGGTGATATCTGACAATCGGGGCAGAAATTTGCTGAGGTACTGGACCATTCCCAGGATACGCTGCACACCAGCAACATTCTCAGGTCGGGGCATTTCACGTATGGCTCGAACTTTCACTGGATCTGCTCGAAGACCTTCACTGGTTGCCACATGACCGATAAACGGAACTTCTCTCAGCCTGAGCTGCAACTTGGCACCGTTTAAATGAATTCCACGCTCTTCGCATCTCTGAAGGAACGCTGAAAGACTCTTGTCGTGATCAATTGAAGCTTCTTGCATTGAATCTCCATAGCCAACAACAACAAAGTCATCTGCTACGACTTCAACTCCATTATGTCCCTCGACTAATTCGTGCATCTTGCGTTGAAAAATTTCAGGCGCAGACTTAATTCCAAAAGGCATCCTTTTCCACCGATAACGACCAAACGGCGTGTTAAAAGTAGTTAGGAACGATGATTGCTCATCAAGAACAACGTGCCAGAACCCACAGGCAACATCAAGCACAGTAAACAGTTTGGCACCATGGAGTCTAGAAGCAACTTCTTCGATGGTAGGCAAAGGATAATTCTCTCGTTGCAGAGCACGATTGAGATCCTTAGGGTCCAAACAAATGCGTAGGGCACCATTTGGCTTTGGCACAACTACCATTGAACTAATTCAAGGTGTGGGCGTTGTCACACGAGCTACAATTTCTCGGCTCTCCAAATCTTCTAAAGCCTCACGTAGACGTTCACGGATAGCAACTGGTACCCGGCGAGGAGGGTGTTGAACTGGCTTCACGGTTCCATCCAGCTCCATGTGATATTCACCAGGAAGTTTACCAATTCCATTACCGAAAACACGAGGAAATTTCTTGACCAACTGGTCAGCGGACAAAGCAGGCTCGGCAGCGGACAAAACAGGTACATCATGCGCATACACGTCACCATCAGAGGTCTGGGGATGATTCAGCTGATCATTGTCCAAGTACTTGATGATTTTCATTCCAAGACAAGCTTTCCTTCCAAGTACAGGCCTGACTGTCTTGCTGTCCACCAGATTGCACGCCAAACTCTCAAACGAACTCTACCAAGGATAGGAATCGATGTTCCACAATACGAAATAATCGCCGTGCTTACAGGGGTCACGTTAAATAAATTAAAGTCTCTTGTCGCTTTCTTATATAAATGCAAAGGGACCACGTTACATTGCGCTCCAGTGTCCGGCTGAAAGCGAAGGTAATTTCCTGACTCCAATTTTAATGTCACAAGCTGCGAATCATCCAAAGTCACCGCTGAAATCAGTCAGCGCCTCTGGGGAATTGACCACGCCACTTTTTCCCTACTTTAGGCTTCTTAGAAAAGACATTTACATCGCTCGGATCTGTATCACCAGTGCTGGCACCTCCAACGACTTTCATCTGTTGAATCATTGTCTCTTGCGCCCGACAAATTTCATCAGTTTTCGGCAGTGACAAGTTCTTTTCGCAATAGTTGACTAACCTCATCGACAATAACGAACCAAACAAGGACAGACAGAGATCAAATGCTGCCACTGCCAGGCTACTTATATCGGTGAGACTGGCAGAGGTTTTAGCGTAAGATTGACTGAACGCAAAATCGCGAGCGACGAGAAATGGTGACATCGACTGGAACTCTGCTAAATGCATTACCTACTGTACTGAACTACCACCAAAGGATCGCACTGGAAAGTTGGTTTACTAACTTAGAACAGAAACCGCTAAACCTTTGCCGACAAATTCTCGCACCTTACAAACGACTTAATGATGATATCAACAACAGATAAACAATGGACAGACTAATTTTACTAACACTACACTTACGGAAAGTCTCCTACACAGACACCTTTGGGCTTCTCACGCGTTCCTCCCCCACGAACGTCTGCTCAACTGAACTGCCACTTTCGTTCGCAGGCGGTTAGCCTATTGTATAACAGATAGCCAATAACGAGCTGCGCAAGAAAGGAAATCGACACCCGGGGAGTAAGTTCCGCCAAACGATTCACATGCATCGTCTGGGAAATAATCCTAGGGTCGTTCCTGGCCTACTTTCCACAAATTGAAAGACGAACTATGAATGGCTAACCGTCGCGGACGGAAGTGGCAGTTCAGTTGAGCAGACGTTCGTGGAGGAGGAACGCGTGGCAAGCCCAAAGACGTCTGCGTAAGGGGCTAACCTACGGATATTTGACTGACAGAAGACGGATCGAAACGCCCAAATCACTGTTTGGAGTTTTCACTATCACGGCTTAAGTGACAGACAATAATAATAATAATAATAATAATAATAATAATAATAATAATAATAATACGGATAGGGAAATCTCAGCGAACAAGCCCGATATAGTGATTAAGGACCATGCCAACCGCTGTTTCAAACTTATAGATGTATCAGTACCGTCCGACCGAAACACCTCAACGAAAGTCATTGAAAAGCTTTCAAAATACAAAGATCTTGAGATTGAAACCACGAGAATGTGGGGAATGAGGACAGAGACTGTGCCGGTTATTGTTGGTGCGCTGGGACTTATTAGAGAGGGAATGGACCAGAATTTAGGAAAGATCCCCGGAACCAGCAACATTAACGAGCTGCAAAAGATCGTCCTCCTAGGAACGGCGCACATACTGAGAAGGTTTCTGTCCATCAAATAAAACCCCTCCCTGGTACCTCAGGACCAAGGATTGGCTCCGGTTCTAGAAGACTGTAGGAAGCAATTCATAGCACTTCAGAGACCTTCCTGATATCTGGCAAACTCGTTGAGCATCTCGCCCAAAGTCCCGTTCGCAATCAGTTCAGCAGAAGCAATCTCGCCTTATATCGCATAAGGATTCCCGACCGCTAAATATTCACGAGAGCATTGTAATAATTGTGAAAACTATATGATAATAAAAATAACAATAACAATAACGATAACGATAGCGATAGCGATAACGATAACGATAACGATAACGGTAACGATAATGGTATTGGTAATGGTGATGATGATGATGATGATGATGATAATGGTTATAATAATAATAACGATAACGATAATGGCAACGATAACGATAACGATAACAATAATGATAACGATAACGATAACGATAATGGTAATGGTGATGATGATGATGATAATGGTAATAATAATAATAATAATAATAATAATAACAATAACAATAACGATAACGATAACGATAACGATAATGGTAATGGTAATGGTAATGATGACGATGATGATGACGATGATGATGATGATGGTAATGGTAATGGTAATGGTAATGGTAATGGTAATAATAATAATAATAATAATAATAATAATAATAATAATAATAATAATAATAATAATAAAGATGGAAAAAGAAAAGATGGAGGTAGGGGCCTGATTGATGTAGAAACAGCATTCAAAACAGCAACAATAGGGCTTGATCACTATCTGAAGCACAAAGAAGGGCAATATCCAAAGCAGGTGCTTGAACATGAAAGATCTAAAGCCAAAAATTCAATATCCAAGAACGCTACTAAATTCAAAAGGGAAGTAACAATGCCAGAGATTGAGAACAGAGAAGATAAATCTGCCTTTGAAAATGCTAAAGCTCTGAAACACGTGTTTAAGTCCAAGATGAAGTCAATGAAAGAATAAAAGTGGAAAAACAAAGCATTGCGTGGCCAGTATCTAAAGATCGTAGAGAAGCCTCATGTAGACACAGTCACCACCAACAAATGGTTGTCAAGTAACTTGAAAGGAGAAACAGAGGGACTACTTGTAGCAGCTCAAGACCGGGCAATAAACACCAGAAACTACCAGAAAGTAATATGTGGCCAGCAAGTGGAGAGCAAATGCAGAATATGTTCACAACATGAGGAGACAGTGGACCATATTGTATCTGGATGTGAGGTATTAGCCAAAACAGAGTACATCTCCAGGCACAATAATGCTGCAGCATATCTCCATTGGAGCATCTGTAAAGATCATGATATAGAGACTACAGACAAATGGTACGAACACGAGCCAGAGACCGTGATGCACAATAAAGATAACAACATCACCATCATGTGGGACATGCCAGTCAATACTGATAGAACTATAACAGCGAACAGACCAGACATCATTGTTAAATATTCAGTAAGTTCCACCTGCAAACTGATTGATATGACTGTTCCATCAGATAGAAACATCGCACTGAAGGAAACTGATAAAAAAAAGCAAGTACAAAGACCTAGAACTAGAAATACAGAGAATGTGGCACATGAAAACTGTAGTGATCCCTGTGGTTGTTGGTGCCCTTGGTACAGTGAAGGACGGGTATGGTAGAAAACATCAAGAAAGTATCAGAGAGAGCTACTATGACAGAGATTCAAAAGATCTGCATGCTGGGATCTGTGCGAATCCTCAGAAAGGTGCTCAGTGTATGACAGAATGATTGACTTGAGTGACTTACGCTCTAGGTGCATGGTTTGCGCCCGGCTGATGCACAAAAAGAACACCAGCAAAGACTGTGATAAAAGAGACAATAATAATAATAATAATAATAATAAGAGGCTTCAGAAATGACAAGTGCATTCGATCTGTTACAGAAAACGTGTCTGGTAGGCTCTGCATGAATACTCAGGAAAGTTGAACTGCATGGCTGATGTTAAAAGTGAAATGGTGAACGGTTTCCCAACAGTCTGGACACCTCAGATCTCGAGAGGATTCCAGATGCCCACATAGACTTTCAGCTATAATAAAGAACGCTGTTTTAAACCAATAATAATAATAATAATAATAATAATAATAATAATAATAATAATAATAATAATAATAATAATAATAATAATAAGATTAATAATTAACAATAACCTTGACAGAAGCTAAAAGTAATTTGCATATAAAAGATGCAAACTAATAGAGATACAGCTTTTCGCTGCTTACATTTTCATTTAAGGTAGGTTTCAATTCTCTAATGGTGTTGTCAATTACAACATTAATGATGTTCTGAACAGGCAACAAAACAGACCGAAGATTCCAACCACCAGAGTCCCCAAAAAGGAAATAATCTTAGTTCTACCTTATTTAGGAGTACAAAGCAAAACTATTACCAAACAGCTGAAGACCTGCATTAGTAAATTTTATGGCTGCATTGATATCTTAAGGTTATTTTCCAAAGCGCTCATCGCATTAAGTCTGTTTTCCCTATGAAGATAGAATTAACCGTTCCCAAATGTCAAAAGTTGTTTATAAGGCTAGTTGTTGGGACTGCCAGGATTTCTACATTGGAAAAACAAAACGCATATTGCATGACAAGAAAACTGAACATTTTAAAGCGATCACGAGTAGCTGTCATGCATCTGCTATCGCAGACCACGTCACGTCAACTGGTCACAACTTAAAATGGGACCACTTTGAGATATTAGCAAAAGGTCGGTCAGATACTCATTGCAAGATAAAGGAGACTCTACTAATTAGAGAATTGAAACCTACCTTAAATGAAAATGTAAGCAGCGAAAAGCTGTATCTCTATTAGTTTGCATCTTTTATATGCAAATTATTTTTAGCTTCTGTCAAGGTTGTTAATTAGTTACTTATCTTAAATTAAAAATTTAGTTGTTACTCTAAGATTAATAATAATAATAATAATAATAAGATTAATAATAATAATGAGATTATCATCCAGTTCACAAAGCTGATAATAATAATAATAATGATGATGATGATGATAATAATCATAATAATAATAGTTTAATAGTTATAGTGCGCAAATTACATGTACGTATGATCAAATGCGCATATCAGCGGTAAGATATAAAAATTATATCTGATGTTTAATTAAAACCCCTATTTAAATATCCAAAAGCTCATAAAACCTTATCTTAGTATACGAACTATTTAACCCTATATAATAAAAACCTAGTTAAAAGCTAAACTAAAAAGGTGAGTCTTCAATAAAATTTTAGACTTACTAAAATCGATCTCGTTGCGCAAGTGATAGGGGAGACTGTTCCAAGGTCTCGGTGCTGCACACATATAAGCACGATCGCATAATGTTTTCTTTCTTATAACGAATGGTGCCTACAGCATGAGACCCTTGATTACCAGATCTTAAATTATTTGTTCCACTCTACGGCAATTTAGCAAGCTCTTGCAGATAGATAGGACCCTGTCCATTAATTGCTTTAAAAGTGATTATGATAAGTTTGAACTGTATTCTAAACTGAACAGGTAGCCAATGCAGTTCTGGCAGAACTGGTGTGATGTGGCACATCTTCGGGATATTAAAAATAATTCTCACCGCCGAATTTTGAATGCGTTGGAGCTTCGTTAGTTTCCTAGATAGTAAACCACATAAAATACTATTACAGTAATCTATCCGTCCAATTACCAAAGCATAAACGCGCTAGAATCGGTCAGATAGGTATGACTTAAACCAACGCAACGCTGTATCCCTTTTTCCAAAACTATTGCTTAGACGCGATAAGAGGACCGGGTGCTACACCGTATCAAAAGCGGCGCTGAGGTCCAGTAGCACCATCAGTACCATGTGTTGGCGATCCATGGCGATAAGGATGTCATTGTGTATTTTATCAGTTGAATCAGTGATTGAAATAGCTGTGGCATCTATCTGATCACGAATTTTCATTATCTTATGCGCAACGAATTTTCCAATTTCATTGACCAATAGAGCCTTGTCCTCATAATCAGTGGATAATGATCACTGATCACTGCTGTTCTCTTCGACAAACTGTGTGTAGTACGTGTTAAGCTTTGTTTAGAAGGTAAGTCACGTGATTCCTTCTTTCTTTAAATGCCTGAAAATCTGCGACCTTTTTGGTCATTCTAGATTTCCGTTCAGCCTTTCTGGGTACGAGTTGACGGATTTTGCTGTCCGCGGAATTTTTTTCACCCAATTCTTCCACACTACTGGACAGACAAAAAAAAAACCATGATTTCCCACTTTGAACAATCACGCGACTTCCACACCGCCACACTTCCACACTTCCATACTTGCAGACTACCATAGTTCTATACTTCCACGCTTCAACACTTCCTAACTACCACACTCAGTACTAAACTGCCACACTCCACACTTCCATACGCACAAGAACATTTTGAGAGTCTTACAGTTACATTTCATTATGTATTGCGATGGCAAGACTTAACTCTGTCTGGCTATTTTTTTCATTCCATTCTGATGACGCATTCTGTACTCTTCTACCCGAAGTAAAAGCCGAAAACGTTGCTGAACATGCCGGGCTGCAAAAAGCACTATTTTACTACGTAATTTAATTAGTCAGGAGCCCATGGGCTCCTGAAGAAGAAGAAGAAGAAGAAGATGTTTTTATTTTGCACTGTTTACATAGAATTTACATTGCATTAGTAGAAGTACGTTATAAAACAAAATCAGAATAAAGATAAGAAATTAACGAAATTAAGATGTGCGCAGTGACCAAAGTAAGTAAATCGCAATGTATTACTCGGCTCTTGAGAGTTATTTTATAATTATGCCCACAGTTGTTCCAAAGCATTGTATATGGGTTATTGGCCCGGTGAGGGTAAAAGGTAGAATGAGTTTGCAGAATGGCATGTGGCATGACTTGCGGAAAGGCATAATTATGCGGAATGTAATATATGCAGAATGACCCGAAGAAATTAACTCAACTAAAATGAGTTAGGCACTCTATACACGAACGCGGTTTCATTTGTAACCGCATCGGTTTCGATGCTGTTACGGCTTTCGTTCACACGGCGCCGGTCGAGTTCGTTATCAGAACCCGCTCGTTTTGAAAACGCTTTCAAAAGGGGAGCGTTTTCAAAACGATACGGTTTCATTGGTCGTGTAAACGGCGAAACCGCATCGATTTGAAAACGGTTACTAATTTTTGTATGAAATTGCCTGGCTCGCGAAGGATAAATATGGCGACCCTAGCACGGAGTGAAGCGCTTTGTTGCTCAATCACAATTTAAGTTCGCTTTTTCAGCTTTCATGTATTTTACCTCTCTATAAACCGAGAGGCATATCGTCATAACAGCCAGAAATCAGAGAAATGTCTTGAAATGTTGACTTTTTCGTCGGTACGCTCCAGAGTAACGAAGAGAAAAGCAAAACGACGATTCTGCATTCGGTCTGGGAGAACTCGTGTTTGGTGGAACAACTTTTTGGACGGTGTTATGCTTCCAGAAGAATGCCTGAGAACGAGATCACCACGACGTAAACGGTTGGATAGGTTCCGTGTAAACACTTCGAAACCGAGTCGTTTTTGATGCGGTTCCGAGGTCATGAAACCGCGTGTCGATTGGAAACCGCGTCCGTGTAAACGATGCCTTAATTATTCTACAGTCTGGCACAGTGACTTAGAGTGGACTTATCGCAAGCTAGTTGCCAAACACGGTCACAACGAACTCTTGGAAACAAATTTGTCAGGATTTCATCAAGAAATATTTCAGTTCTGAGCACCGCTCTCCATGGGGCTTGCTTTGATATAAATTTTGCAAATGAACCCTTGAGGTGATTAAATTTCATGAGTTTGATTTGACCGGCCGGCGGTCCCCACGAGAAGAAACATTTCAAAATTAAGCACTACTCTCCACCGGGCTTGCTTTGGTATAAACATTACACTTTTAGACTGTTGAGGAGGATTAGTTTGTTCGCGAATGATATTTGCTGCGCATTTGTGGTCCCGGTTTGTGGTATTTTAATACGAAAGAATCGTTCGGCTGCGAGCAAACGGGCTTTCAATTTTTTGCCATCTTCAGCACCTTGTTAATTTAACAACGCGATGTAGGTCAAACATTTGGCCGGTTTGAAATGGATTAAATAAAATTTCATTTTACCGGGGTTGATTGTAAGAGATTTAGGAACTGAGTATGTATGACCCTGCTAGAGCTTATATTACGGTCAAGAGTTTCACATCCGTCGAGCTGCTTTGTTTATATAAAATGAAGAATTAAACACAATGCTCGCGTTGTCGCCTGGTCGAAGAGCGAAAAACGAGGAAAATACATAATCCTATAAAAGCAAACTCAACAGCTGACTCAGTCAAGAGAAATTTTATCACCTCAAGGGTTCGTTTGTAAAATAAAAGTAAGGCCCGCGCGCCCGTGGAGATGTACCGAGCTTGTGGGGTACAGTCAAACTCATGAAATATTCCTTTTCGTCACTTCGATACAATTTATTTATTCTCACTACCTGCTTTTACAATTCTCGTTTCACACCACCTTTCACAACAGACTGACAAAAAACTCTGCCCTATCTGATTTCATGTCAATGGTTACATCTGGGTGTAACGCAATCACATGAGTTTTGATCAGAGAGCACTGAGCACTCAACACTGAAATATTTCTAGGTTAAATTCTGACCAATTTGTTTTCAATATTTTGTTGTGACCTAGTTCGGCGGTCCGAGATGAATCAATTCTCTTGCTGTGATTGGCTACCCGCGAGGCAGGAGGTATGGCCGAGCGACTAAGGAACAGGGGCGTGACCTGGAAACCTATCCTCATCAATTGCAAAGTAGAAGGAAAACCACCGTTCCACTAATCGCGACTTTTCTTCATCCGTTTCACCATGACTCAAAAGAGTACGTTGAAACCACAGACCACATGTAAGCAGGTACACTTGAGTACACTGGTCGGTCAAGAACAGCACGGGTTTATCCAATTTCACAGCGAGTCGAAGCTCATTCACCACACCAGAAACTACAAACGAGCTCCATTGTATTATGCAATATCAGGGTAATGAGAGCGAGAAGCTACAAAATTGATTGTGTAACGGGTAAAAAGAAGCCGAGAAAACTAAAATTCATGAAAAAAGTGTGCATTTTCTTTTTCAGTTTTTCTAGAGGCTGCAATCAGGGTCCGATCCCTGATCCCATAAAAAAAGGTACTGATCCTGATCCCGTGAATTGTGATCCGAGATCCCGGGACTGTGATCCCTGGTCCCATATACCTTGTTACGACCCTGGCGTAGGGATTTTTAATTGCTTGAAACGCGAACGAGATATTAATGTTAAATTCATGTCAAGCGTCTGAAATACAATGTTTAAATTAACTCCCAAAAAACGAATAAGCCCAGGGTTTTTAAAAAGCCACCCCGCCTCCCCGCTTCTGTCACTGAGAACTGATTGTTCCGGTGGTTGGGACAGACTTTTCCATTAGAAATTTTTCGGTAAAAAAGGAATGCCTTCAGTTTCAGTTTATTTTCAACGTTTGACAGATAAAAAGTGCCCACCCGAAGGTAGCAAAGGCTAGTCGTGGGTCAAAAGGATGATAAAAATTCCTGTACCCGATCCGTGCAGCGTCCCACTTGTTCCATGGTGTATTTGATGCTGTTTTTTCGTTTAGTATCCAGTGTCTTAACTCAGTGCAAAAGGAACACACTAGTCCCTTTCCATTTTGATTGAGAAAAATCGTCCTGTTCCTTTTAACAGAAAATTCTTCCCGGTTTTTCCATGCAAAAGGAAAGCGCCCCAGGTCTCTTTCGGTTTGTCCTTGCAATCATATTTGATTGAATTTGCAACTTTGATTACTTTTTAACGACAGCTGGGTAGCTTGACAGGAAAACTGAGATTTTTTTACGATTTTTGTTTCACCGACAGTTTCACTTCTGACCCATGCAAGTCTCCCGTCCATCGAGTCTCAGGCTCTCTCTTTTTCAAATAAGGCAAGGTTGCCTATCAATTAGGGCTGAGTAACCTAGGGTTGGGTTGCGTTGGAAATATTGCAGAGATGATGAATGCGTGTTTTACACTGAACGCGTTCGTAAGTGATCATTTCGACCAGATGGTAGCTAATAAATCTGTAGATGAAAATTACACTCGACTAAATAGTCCATTAGTTTTGCTCATAATGAGCTGAATTTATTTGGTATGGATCCGTTTCGTGTCAAGCTTCTGTCAATTTCAAATGGAATAACTGATCGGGAACTCGGGCAGCTGAAGTTTATGTGCAAGCAACATATACCTGCTGGTTTTCAGGAGAGGATTGTTCGCCCCCTGGACTTGTTTGATGAGCTTGAGAATCGAAACTTGCTGAGTCACGAAAAGACTCAGTTTTTAGCGGACCTTTTGACCGGAATCGATCGCCCGGAGCTTAAAGATGAATTACTAGGTCTTGCAGGTGAGTTGGAGTTACTTCAATTCATATATTCTACCTGTATCATAGTAATTGAAAGTACTTTTACTTGTGTACATTTAATGGTCGTGTCTAGTTTATGGAAAAAGATAAGCTTAAGTTTTGTTGTGAAGCTTCGTATTGTATTCCTGTTATTAAGTTTACATTTTTGTGTTGATTTTTTACTTTCCTGATCGAATGGAAGTTGAAATTAATTATTAACCCTTCAGAAATAAAGTCAAAATAAAATAAAGAAATAAAGTCATGCTTAAGATAAAATAAAGAAATATAGTCATGCTTAAGAGTTTCTCAACTGAAATTCAGTTTACATCACTTTTACGATGGTAATTTAAGGCTTACTGAAATTCTAATGCCAATAAATTTAACTCAACACCATTTAATGATCAATAAAATTAGCCACTCTTTATTTAGAGCTCTCATCTGTTTGGTTTCATTCCATTGACATGAAACAGACTGCATTACGAAAGTTAACAGTGAAATTAACCAAATGAAAACTAAAAAGTGAAACTCAAATAAAGAAATTAATTAAAATTTGAAATCATTCACAGTTGCATCATTTGCAAGTGACAAACCTTTTTTAACCAGAAATCCGTTCTGATCAAGTGACCTGCACAAGATTTGTCCTTGAGATTACACTGTGTTCACCATGACTTTTGAAATTGATTTATTACACAGGAAAATTGTCCCATAGAAATTTTACAGTTCCTGGTGACTTGTCCCTTGGAACTGCACTAACTATTCCAATCATAATTGAGCTACAACTGTAGGTGACATGCGCAAGAGGACTTGGCCCCATTGGATTACATTGTAGTCAAGTGACTGGGACTTGGACCTAACGGGATTGGACAGTACTGGTAGTCCCCATAATAATTCAAAACTGTCGCTTGTCAACTTAAAAAAAGGAAAACAGGGTTCTTGTTCCTTCATGCTGAGGTCCCCATAGTCAATTGATAGGGTTAGCAGGTATAAGGCAACTTGCTAGTTTACCCAGCCTGCAGTCCCCACAACTATTAGCAAGGATTATAATGTAGGCCCTGCAGTGGTTGCTAGGGCAAGTTGCCCTTTCATTTGTATGATTCTTTTAATATTTAAATCAAGACTAGTCACTGGGACATTATTAACTAATTCCAGGCAAAGTCAGTCGGACCCAAATCGAACTGAATTTCAATCAAACTCAATCGAACTTAATGCATGGATTGAGTTTGATTGAGTTCAGCAAGCAAACGAAATCAAACTCACACAAAAATAAATTTGGAACTCGAACTCAATCAAACGTCTGATTTCCGAAATCTTGATTTTTGTGAAACTGGTGTTGAAATTCAATAACAAGTTTTATAATGCATGTTTTTCATAACCGCAGAAGTCCCGGAGAAATGGCTTCAGATGCACTGTTGGTTGTTAGCTTTAAATGAGAAATAAAAGCCTACCAAGAGTGCCGCTCTGACGTGAAGGAGGTTTTAAGAAAATAGGCGAGAAAAGGCGTGCTTTTCGAGTATGCATGTATAAGTGCGTGACAATTACACTGTAGGTCACATTCAAAGTGTACTGGTTGCATCCCTGTGGCCTGTAAATGCTTTGATTACTTAGTAAGTGAAGACATTGGTAGTGGGATTCAAGAAGAGATCCCACCATGACCTTTGTAGCAAATTTATTCACCAAACACAATCGAATGCAATCAATTTGAGTTCAAAAGGTTTAGAAATTGAACTCACATAAAGCTTGATGTTCAATTTAGTTTGATTGCTGATTAGAACTAAATCAAACTTAGTCCACAGATTGGGTTCGATTGTGTTTGATTGTGTACGATTGAGTTTGATTTCCAAATATTTGATTGACCATGCCAGGCTAATTGTTTCCTGTGCTATGTCTGTCAAATTCATACTGATTCACCTTGACTGAAGACTAACATCCTCTTGCATATACTGTTTGGCTGGGATAACTGCAGTGATGAAATAAAAAGTGCATCGTTCTGAGAACAATTTGGACTGTTCTTTGTCAATGTACATGTATGCATGTCCCCTATGTAAACAAGTGCAGACTTCATTAATATATGATTTATTTCACATATCATTGACATAAATATTATTGTGTTGTTAGGTCTGCATAATTGACTGCTCTGATGTAGTAATAGTGATGGTTAATGATGGTGATAGTGATGATGGTTGTGGTGGTGGTAATGGTGGTGATGATGATGATGATGGTGAGAATCATATGATATGTAATAAGGTGCCATTTTGAGAAATAGTACAATAATTGAGTTCATTTGTTGTTCATTTTTTCAGTGCCACCCAGATCTAGTGATGAGCTGCAAAGACTTATCCAAGAATCCCTTTGTGACCATTACCAAAATGTGATTGGTTGGATTCAGCCACTCGCGTGGAATGATTCGTTTCAGATTCACATAGAACATATTTATACAAACTTGCAAATGTTCTTCCAGTTAGCTCAAGGAATGAAATCCATACAGAAGGCAGTTAATTCATATAAAGAAATATTTTTAAGCCGCCCTGGCTGTGCTAAGCCAAGACGCATTCTTGTTGAGGGAGAAGCAGGTGTTGGGAAGAGCACTTTCCTCCATAAAATCGCTTATGACTGGTCTTCTAGCAGGAGTAGTCAAGTTCCTTATGCAATTGTAATTCTTGTCGAGTTGAAGCAAATGAAGGGAACTTTTAAGGATGCTGTTGTCCATCAGCTGTTTCCTATTGATTTTCCCATTCCATTGGCTCAGCTTCTCAACCACCTTGCTACCAACCAGGAGAAAGTTCTTTTCCTTCTTGATGGCTTTGACGAAGCTAATGGTTCATGCCTAAAGCATCTTCAAGACATACTGAGTGGGAGGATCTTCAGGAACTCCTGTGTTATCCTGACCTCACGACCAGGTAAAGCAACTCACGTGCAGAGGATGATGGACACGCGACTGGCCATTACAGGCTTCACCACTGAAAACATTAGAAGGTATGTGTTCAAGTACTTTCAAGATGACGCTGACACTGCTGAATCGCTACTAGCAGAGCTGGAAACACACCCTGTTATTGAGGACATTGCAAAAGTCCCTTTAACAGCCATGCTGATTTGTGCTCTCTGGGAGGAGTCCTCAGATACAGCATTTGCTGCACTGACCACTCTGACGTCACTATTTACTGAGCTTGTTTTGCTCATGGTGAAGCGCCACTTCACCAGGAACTCTGAAGTGGATGATGCTGAAGATGAGGTGTTTAACACCTTGGATGATATTCCACAGGACCTCTACAGTAATCTGCTAGTTCTGGGAGAAATGGCATTGAATGGCCTTCTTGAGGACAACCTCCTCATTGATGTCCAAGCACTAAAGAGGAAGTGCTCCAGCAACATTCTGTTTGAGCTTGGACTTCTGTCTGAAGAAAATAGTGCCTCTAGGCTGAAGCCCATTCGTAAGTGTTGTTTTCTCCACAAATCTTTTCAGGAGTTCACAGCAGCGCTCTGGCTCAGCAACGAAATCATGTCTGCTTGTAATGATCCAGTGAAACTGCAAGAGGTCACCTTGTTAACCCTGAAGTGTATCAGAAAAGCCCCTGACAGCATGCTCCTCAATTTTGTGTCAGGGCTTGTGGGAGAGAAGTTTGAGTTGGTGTTTGTGCCTCTGCTGGAAAATCTCAAAGAGAGCCTCATGGCTTCTGACAGTGCTGAGATGGATGAATTCCTGGAGATGTTTGTGCTTGCACTCTTTGAATCCCACCAGGGTCACCTTGCTGGCAAATTGGGAGCTACTCTTCTGGATGGGATGTTGAAGCTTTCTGGCCGGGACATCAGCCCGTATGGTGTTCGTGCCATGACATACTTCATGCAAAACAACCCCGACCTCAAATCATTTGTCCTGGAACACAGTGAGCTAGAGAAGCAGACAGCAGCTTTCTTTGCTAACGCACTATCCCAAATGCCGTCACTGAGGGAACTATGCTTCAGGCAAAATATTGTGGGTGACGGAAGTGTGAAAGCATTCAGTAACAATTTATCCAGCACTCTTCCTCTGGAGAGGTTTGCTTTCAGTGCAAATGCTTCAAGAAATGACACCGGCCATGACTTTGCATCAATTATCAAGTCCTGCCCAAACCTTCTCCATTTGGATTTGAGCTACAGTGGTCTTGGAGATCAAGAGATGAAGATTGTTATTGATGCTGTGAAGTATGTTCCACATTTGATTTCTTTAAATCTGAGTGGCTGCAAGTTGACCCAGACCAGTCTGATGCAGTTGTCTCAGAATCTTTCCTGTACCAGAGACCTGGCTAGCTTAACTCTTGATGCTAACCTTGATGTTGGTCCTGAAGGGATCCAAGCACTGGCTGAGGGACTACACAAGATTCCAAAACTGGAAAGTCTTTCCCTTAGTAGTGTGAATCGGATAACAGGCCAGACCAGAGAAACCTCCAAAGTTGTGTACTCAAGCCTTGGGAAAGCGTTTGCTCACTGTCCACGCCTTTCAAGTTTGGATCTGTCTGCAAACCTTTTGCACCAAGGGGAATTTGTTGGAGGCTGCATTAAGGGAGCAACAAAGCTGGCGTCACTTGATTTGTCTGGAAATTTTTTTCAAGACAAAGGGATAGAGAACCTAGCCAAAGTTCTTCCTTGTTTAAAGATGCTGTCAGAACTGCTTCTTGACCGAAACTACATCACATGCAGTGGGCTAAAAACTCTTTCTGAGACTATCAAACTGACACCAAATTTAAGGAAACTGTCACTGAAATCAAATTTGATTGCTGATGCTGGAGTTGCAGCATTAGCAAACTCTCTTGAAGATGGCCCCCACCTGCTGTCTCTGTTCCTGGGATACAATAGACTCACTGAAGCTGGTGTTAGCATGCTCTGCCACGCCTTCAAGTTCCTCAGTGAGCTTCAATGTCTTGATCTCAAGGGTAACTTGGTGCACGAGGGAGGAATTTCAGAACTGGTGGCCCAGTTGGGTGCATTGCCAAAACTGAGACAGTTGTTTATTTGGTGTCCTGTGACAGACTCGCCCGTGGAGCAGGAAGTAGGAACTAAAAAGCCTGATTATGTTCTTAGTCCAGCCAAGAGAATGTCAGTGCCAGCTGGTAATTACTTTCATATCTTTATATTTTTAGTTCACTTGTATCATGCCACTTAAGAGATACATTAATTGTATAAACTTGGTGTGTTTGTTTACATAATTTTGGAGGACTTGGTTTAAGGGTGAGGGAGGGGGGTAGGGGGTGGCGGTGTTAAATGCTTGGTTTGCTTTGGAAATCCAACTTGCACAAAATCAACTTTTTCAGCAAACAGATGAGATATCATTATTCTACTTACATGTCAGAAAGTCAATGCTTAGTAGTGACATGTACATGTTTTGCATGTATTTACATTGTATAATTATATGTCAAAATAATTAATATACATGTCCATGCACCTCTCAGTACAGATGGTCTCCATTCTGCATGCCAAAACTGAGCTGATTTAGAGTGTTTCTTGGGCCAGTGGGCCGTTTGAATCAAACATGCATGCTCTGGCGTCGCACTGAGCTATTTAGTTGGTGATGTCTGCCATCTCCAGGGGACCGTTTCTCGAAAGTCCGGTAACTTAACAGGCCCAAAACCATATTTTGAAAAGTAGGGTATGTTCTGACCTCTAATGAAGTCCATTTCTGTTTCTTTAGCTGATAACTTTACAGTATAATTTTCAATACTTTTGTAACTCCCATCTGAAATGGAAAACAAAACAGCTTAACAGGCCCGTTAATTACCAGGACTTTCGAGAAACGGGCCCCAGTACAGTGGTATTTACCCATTTCAGATCATAACTGTTTCTTTGAAAATAGATTGTCTCTTGTTTTTTAATGGAACTAAAGACACTCATTTTGGCATAAATAATCCAACATCCTATTGAAAAAGATCATTAATTTTATGGGTACTAGAAACATAGGTGCTAGGGGCCTCAAACTCAGGGGCTACAGTCAGGGACAAAAGTTTCAGTTACTGTAAACTGTTTCTTTAAAATTGTGTGGAATAGGAACATTCATGCTTGCAGCAAATTACCCCAATCCCCTTCTCAAGTTAAGCATGACTTAACTGCAAATGTTTCCTGATATTCAACATTATAGGGGGGAAGTGTGGGTGGGTACATAAACCAGTTTGATATGCATAGAGGTGCTTCATGGGAAGCTTCTGGTAAGGAAACAATAATTATTACAGTGAACAGACTGAACAATTTGACATATTTTCCAAGGTGTTTTGTTCACCATTGTAAGTTCCCTTAACACATGACCAAGATATCCTTTGACTGATGTGCGGATGGACAGTCATCCACTTTGGAAGGAAAACCATGAGGATGTGGTCTACAGACATTTCTAATCTTGTAATGTGAATTTGTGCAATGTAGGTTTGGGTCCTGAAGTACTTGGCTCATGCACAAATGGTGTAGCTGCTGAAGAGAACTACCACCCCAAATGCTATGTTTCAATCAAAGAAGAAACATTCAAGCTGCTAATGACAACTACTCATGCGCATGACTCATTGGAAGGGATCTAGTAAGTACTGTTAATTTTCGTTAGCTTGTTCCTTTTCCTTGACCAATTAACACAGAAGGAAAAACAAAGAGACCATTGACACCAGATGCAAGCATCCTATATTGGATAGAGATGAGGGACCATAATACAACTGATTTGGAGCAATTTAGATTTCAGGGTAAAAGATGTTCACACACCCTCTTAAACCAGTCCCTTGAATTAAGAATTAAAGGAGGTGGAAATAATGTAAATTACGCTGATCTCTTGAATTAAGCATACATTTCAGTTTCTAAGTGAGCCGCATTCAGTTTGTCATGAGCACCACCTTTAACCGTGCTTTGAGGAGGCATTATTTTATGGTTTTCTCGATACTGTAAAAGTTCTATTAAGCCCCCCTCTCTAATAAGCCCCCCCCCCCCAATTTGGAAGTCAGTTTTTGTAATAAGCTCCCCCTTTGGGACATGAGATTGTGTAATTACTAAATCATTCTCACTGCATACAATTGCCCTGTCACTGGAAGCTAAGTTATGGGGGGATACCTGCGAATGCCAGGGCAAAAGGCGTGTCAAATGTAGGATACAGCATCGACCGCCACCAGGGAAGGTGGGAGGGGCGTAAATTTTACCGTGACTTCACCGAACTCCGTTGAACTGAGCATGAGATGACTGAAATTGTGATATTTGAAGTGAAGGCTGCAATGCATAATGATACTAGTGCGCAGGTACAGAACGCTGGAATTTGAAGTTAAGCCTTTCCTACGCGACGGGCTAATTATGTATGCAGTGAGAATAGTCCCTACTATTCCCTCTTACGAAATCCACTTAACGAGGCCCAATTGGTTTGTTTTTAAACAAATACACACTCAAACACATAATACTGTTTGCTGCTCTGTATTAAATAATAAAGTTTCACTGCAGTTGTTTGATTTGTACAAAAACTATTTTAAGATGAAAACGAAGCATTTAAGTGTGAAGTGTGAAGTGTTTTGAAATAAGCCCTCCCCCCTTGGGGGGGGGGGGCTTAATAGAGCTTTTATGGTAAGTGAGTCTGAAATGGACTTATGTTGGGAGAAAGTTGTCACTTTCAAAGCTCAATATATTAAGACGTCTATTGGGGAGCAGGGTTGGCGCAGTGGTGAGAGCACTCGCCTTCCACCAATGTGTCCCGGGTTCGATTCCCGGACTCGGTGTCATATGTGGGCTGAGTTTGTTGGTTCTCTACTCTGCTCCGAGAGGTTTTTCTCCGGGTACTCCGGTTTTCCCCTCTCCTCAAAAACCAACATTTGATTTAATTTGATTTGATTTGAGATTTGTAATTAGTAGGCGAAGAGCCACCTTGTGGAAGTACTACTAATAAATCGTTTATTATTATTATTATTATTATTATATTATTATTATTATTAAAGCGCTACACTCAACCCAATATAACATCAAGTATACAAAAGGAGCTATCTTGGTCAATTTGCAGCAGAGACCATTGAAACTTGGTAGGCTAATAATTCTACAGGCAACACACCTACGGTTCCCATGGCAACTCACTCTTTTCCAGTCCCCACCGACCTGATTTCAATATTTTAGGGATTTTCAGCTTGAAAAACATTTAACAATTCCAAAAACTCAACTTAACGTATTTATAATGCTTACGGGATCTTGCAACTGAGGCACCATTGGCAAATATCAAAATAGAACGGCAAAGGTGGCCAGCAAAGCCCTTAATATCAGGAATCCAGTATGTTGCCATGGTAGCAAAACTGGTATGCTCATATTGTGGAGCACATCTGTTAGAATTTCACTGCAAATTCAATCAAGCATTTGATACAAATTGGCTGAGATTTCTTGTCATCATATTTGATCAAAATTCGGTTGAGTTTATGACGTCATCACTTGATTAATTTGCATATTTTGAAAACTTGAATATCTCTGGAAGAAAAAGAGATATTTGAAAAAAGTAAACAGCATTCTTCTCGTACGGGCTACTTTTTATATTTTAAAATGGCTTAGATAGCAAAGATGCGAGTTTCGTCATAGTAGCACTTTAAAGCTGAAGATATCAAGTCAGAGAAATTCTAAATTCTAGCTGAAAGTCAGTGGAAAGGCAGAAAATTTTACTTTTGACTTAAGCCACTAAGCGTAGGAAGAAGGTTCCTTGTTGGTAAAAGTAAAGTCATTTCAAAAAATTCATGCAAAGGACCGGTACCCGATTTCTGTGGATTTTTTGCTGCCTTTCGTGCTCGAGGAAAGGTCATGGATGTTCAGTGAAATTGGTTCAATTGGTTTCTGGTCAATGAAAAGTCAGGAATTTTTTTCTATCCCATTGAGTGGCAATCCTAAGGTACTCGTGCAGGAACATGTTAACGTTGATTGATTTTGTTTTTGTTTTGTCGTTTTAGCGTCAGCCAAACAGCTATTCCCAAGGGAACTGATCCACGGCTTTATCCACGCCTTCGTTTGATTGGACAGTACAAGAACGAGTAGCACGTGGCACTTGCTGATAGGCTAGTTCAGTTTAATTCTGAAGAACACATTGTTTCGTTTAATACTGTTTCCCAGATCTGAGAGAAACAAACAAACAAGCGAACAACATCCTCATTGGATAGTTGTGCTCCAGTCTTATCAGTTGATCAACTAGGTTTGAATCCTGTGCAAGCTATATTCCTTTTTTCTTCGTTATTAATAGTACCTTGACTAAAAGTAGAGGTGCTGCTGTTCTTTTTTATTCTCTCAAGTTTTTTTACACACAAAAGCCAGGTTAGTTAGTTCACTTACTGTACTCACTTGACGCATGGTCAGCCTATTTGTTTCCATACCAAGGTGTGTGCCTGAGGTGTTTCATTCGTGCTCGTCGAATCCACGTGTAATTTAAGACCAATGTGGTCCACCGATGATAGGATCTTTTGTTGTAAATTTAAAACAGGTAAAGGAAGGCGGCTTAAAACTAGCTACAGCACGAAGGCAGGAGTGTCTTACTTGGTATGGAACCAAAACAGGGAAAAAATTGCTGAGACTATTGCGCCAGTTAATTGTCCATTCGTTCATCCATTGCTTATACGTAAATGACTGATTTCATTCGTCCATCGTCATAGTATACTTATCTTATAACTTAACCCTTTAACCCCTAAGGGGTCTCCCTCAGTCGAGTAAAATCGTCTGGCGTTAGACAGTAAAATCTATAAGTCACTCTTAGGGAGTAAAGGGTAAAGGGAGATAGATTTTTAACCCTTTAACCCCTAAGGGGTCTCCCTTTGACGAGTAAAATCGTCTGGCGTTAGACAGAGTAGAATCTCAGTATAAGTCACTCTTGCGGAGTAAAGGGTTAAGGGAGATAGTTTTTTAACCCTTTAACCCCTAAGGGGTCTCCCTATGACGAGTAAAATCGTCGGCGTTAGACAGAGTAAAATCTATAAGTCACTCTTAGCGAGTAAAGGGTTAAACTTAGAAATTCGCGTACTTTCACAAAGAATGTTAATCCAATTGGAATCCATATTTATAAAACACCTGAAGTCAAAACCACAGTTGGACTTCGTCAACTTTCTGGTAAGCGTGACCTATATCAATTCCAAATAGTCGATACAAGCTATGTTGAAAAAGCCCTTGGTGTGTCGATACTTTTCAATAGTTTTCATGAACTTCAAGGTGCACGTGTGATGTGCGCATAATATACCGGACGGGGTACTCCCTTATTGCCTGGGCCCAGTTGTTCGAAGCATAGTTAGCGCTAACCCGAGTTAAATACCATGGCAACCTGTAGTTTTTAAGAAATCTTAACCAATGGCGCTAATCATGCTTCGAGCAACTCAGCCCTGGTCACTGCTTCAAAAGATGGCGTCACAATGTCGATGTTGAAATAAGATAAATACCGTACTCGTATCGTATCGATTTGGAAAACTGATATTGGCGATCCGCTACAATATCCTGGAAATCTGATTGGAGTGATGTTCACTAAAAATAATATACCTTGCAATTAAAGGAAATAGACGGTCATACTTTCATAAGTCTCTTCAAACAATATATCAGTGAGCCAGTTTGGTCTGATCTGATTATTTTAGGCGTGATAGATACGAAATGCAGACTTGTGGTCAAATTGCTAAATAACCATTCAAGTTGATGATGTAGAATTTTTCAATGGTGCCAGGCACTTTTCAGTGACTTCTGAGCTCTTATTCCTGAGCATTTGCTAGTGGCCTTCGTATTTTATATTAATTGCATAGTGGAATGATCATTTAACAATCAAGAAAACCGACGGAAGCCGTTCTTTCTTTTAAGAAAACAAGTATGAAGTGCTTAAACGTGTGTTGTTTTTAGTGTCGTCTACTGGCACAAATTAGGGATCTTTGGCAATGACGAGGACAACACCAACTGAAACGGGATTTAAAAGCACAAATTAGCCTTACGGCTATTGCTGTTTTGGTTGACGTCGCCGTTGCTGAAGTTTCCTATTAAATAGGTGCCAACTAGAGCCCATTGCTGCCAAATGAAACTTGAATCAGGAATACACCATTTCCGAATTACCTTTGACCTCTTTTTCAAAGCGAGTCCTGGTGCTCATCTTTTCATATGAAATTAATTTCCATTGACATGAAAATTAAACTCATTTTCATATGAATGGTTGTGCACCGGGCCTCGCTTTGAAAAGGAGGCCAAAGGTAATTCGGAAATGGCCTATTAGTTTCACGGACATATTCCGTTCCCTGTGTAATTTGAATGGAAATAAAATGTCTAATATATTGCACAAGGTTGTCTGGAAAATAAGAAAGCTAACGTAGGTCGTTTGAATGTTTTTGAAAACAATGTTGGCTCTTGACACAGTTAAACTGATATCGAAATCCTTTCAGTTTAAAGAGCTAAGAAAAACCATTTCACATTTTAGTGTTTATTTGGAGAACCAGGATGCAAATCGTAACGATCACAAAATATCTGGAAATGCTATCCGGTATTCTTTTCCCCGTCCGGAACGATAAAGTGACTCGATTGAGACAAGGAAACATACAGTGATTTTTAATAGACCATTTTGCAGTTGTCGGTGAAAGCGAGGCTGGGGTTGACCTTGTTTTGATACAAACCTACCTACTTTTCTTATGTAAATCATGTTTTTCTTATGCTAACTAGTGTTTAATCAGCATAATTTGCATAAGAAAAGCAGGTAGGTTTGTATCAAAACAAGGTCAACCCTAGCCTCGTATTCAATCAAAGGCCAGGGGACTTAGCAAAGAACTGTAAAATGGTCTATTGAGTGCCGTAAAACCAAAAGCAAAGTAATTCCTCTGACCAATCACAACAAAAGCAAACAACCCAAGGAGCCAATCAGAATACGAAGATGAATCACATCGCCCATGCGAAGCGCAAGAAAATGTAAGCGAGCGAGTTACGATTGGTTTTAGTCTTGCTTCTCATTGGTTGAGAAAGTGGCGCCAGTTTTGTTAACCAATCACAAAACGAAGTAAAGCGAAACCAAAGCAAAGGTTAATCACTTTCGGCACTGAATTGAAAAATCGCTCTCTTGTTAATTAAGTAACTGTCAGTGTTCTCAGGTACACAGATTTCTGTAAGGTAAACCAGTTTAGATTGAACTGCTTTGCTTTTGTGAAACACTCGCTTTGAGCTAGAAGTTCAATATAGTCTTCGGTGAAACATTTTGAGCTATTCTTTATTACTTCATTTATTCAGTCGAGTTTTCGTACTTACATTTATTTATTTATTTATTTATTATTTATTTATTTATTACTTTTACTACCAGGGATGTCGGAGTTGAATTTATTACAGGGGGCTGTAATTTTTATATTTAGGAGAAGGCCCATAGGGGCAAGTTATCAGAGCGCTGATAGTTGTAGTCTTGTAGAGCGCCTGTGCAGAAACTGATGTTTAGGTGTCATTTAATGGGGCCGTGTTTGGAAAGTGAAACCCTGTCCGTCTCCTCCATCCTGATGTAATTTAAAATATCAAGTGAATATGCTAACATTTTTTTTTGTTACCAAATATATAATATCGTAAATGGTTTGAACCCAGGAGTCATATCAGTCCTGAGAAGGACTGTTTGTGGTGTCAATGTCACCACAAACAGTCCCTCTCAGGACTACACTCACCCGGACGATCGTGCTTCACTTAGTTATGACAAATATATAATATCCAATATAATATTACCACTGTACCAAGGTTACCAATATGCAATATTCGATGTTACTAATATACCAGTGTTACCAATATATAATATCCATGGTCTAATAACTCTTCTAAAGCTAAATGATTCCTTCATCAGTACAAGGCTTAAATTGAGTTAAACTGGAAATGTAGATAAGACGATCCGACGGCGGGAGCAGATTCACGAAGCGTGGAATAACGATGATGCTTAGGACATGGCATTATGTTAAAAGGGGGATTGGTAACTTTTCCGTGATGTCTTTCAAACATCACGAATAGAAAATCAGGTTGGTAATTCTAAATCAATTTTCTGTTGTTGTTTTTTTGTTTGTTTTTGTTTTGGTTTCGGTTATTGTTTGTTTGTTTGTTGTTTTATTGTTGTGCCGAGTGGAAGAGAAGATCTGAGGAGCTTCAAACCACGATGAAAGTAACAATCATGTGATGTCCGTGACCACACAAAAATTGCTCCTTCAATATAGGAAAAAGAATTCGATGGCTGACTCAGTGGCAGCTCAATGACGACTCCACGGGACGGCTAGGGCACAATACCCGAACGTCGCTCTCTACCTGCTCCCGTAGGCGTCTGTCATCAGTGGTAGTTTTTACATCATATCCCAAGAGAGTTTAGAAAAGTCTCAAGTTACGAAATAATGCTATTAATACCTCAAATGAACTTGAGCTATGAGAAGATATTGAAGCAGGTACGTACCTGGTCTGCAGTTAACCTGATTGACACGATTGGTCCACCTAGCGCTACCCGAAAACGCCCGCAAGTTCAGTAATCGCTTGAGCGTATCTCTTGCTTGACCCGCTTTAATTTCCCCACTAAAGTCTTAACTAAGTCAATTTGTCAAAATTTTTGAGTACTTCACGGCGACGTTCACACACTTTTTTCGTTTGGTAATGATTTTAAACGTAGCAGATCTGATCTCACATCTTACTTTGGAGTCTAGTGTAAAAACTACCAACTGCTTGAGTGCGAGTCGTACAAAACGATTGTGTGCGTAAGTTTATTCTACAAGGAACTTGGATCTTGTGACGAGAGATAAACGCATTAAAGGGTTTTACTCTCTCGCGACCAAGCTAGGATTACACAGTGCTCACAAGAACTGTACAAACCACCCTATAGGCGTACGAGAGGCTACGATCCTGAGCCTCCACACGTGGAATTTGCCTCTATCTTTTTATTGTTAGAAATCAGCGTTTCTCGCGTAATCTCATGCCTCGACTGATGTCCGCTTTCCTCATGAAATAGCAGCCATGCAAAGCGTATGGTCCTCATTCCATCGTTAGTTTTTCTTTTCCGTTAATTGTACCCTTTTTGGTTACAAAACCTTGAATCTTGCTGTTTAATATTTATTTTCTTATCACCATTTTAAACTTGCCTATTTGTTTAGTCCCGGATATTTTTAAGAAGGAGATTGTTACAAATTTACCATACTTCCAAATGCTGACAAGCTCAAATGTTTCAGGGAGTTTTGTTGGCCCATATTTCTATTTAGCTGTATGGCATTTGTTATGGACGATGCGAGAACAGTAACCACCTCCGGTTTATTCATGGAAATTCAGTCTTGGACTACGTTTCTTTTTCCTTAAGAATTTTCTTTTCAATTAAAGAAGAATCCACGCGGGATAAGTAAGTGAAGCAGCTTAGACAAGGAAGGTGCAATCACTTTTTGCCATACAGGCTTGAGTTTTTGCCGTGGTTTTGTAAGGAGAGCATAATCGCCTCCAATTTATTCTACTTCAATTAATTTTGTTCTCGAAGGAATTGTGAAAGCCTCGCACAAGTTTGGAATTTCTTGGCCTAAGTCAATTCTTTTTCCTAAAGAACTTTCTTTTAATCAAAGAATCCACCGGAGGGGTAAGTGAATCAGCTCAGACAAGGAAGTATCAACTACCTTTTGGCACACAGGCTTGAGTTTTTGCTGTCGGTTTGTTAGACTTTGGGTAATATAATAAATTGAGCCTAATCGTCTGGGTATTAGTGGTTGCTATGGTCATAACTACCTTTTGCCGCCATAGAAACCTGTGTTTTTGTTGATTTAATTCCCTATGATGTTTTAAGAGTAATTCAACATCAACCTTTAAAAATTTGAGACTTACGGTTGGTCTTAAAGGGAACCTCCACTCTTACAGAGTCAGGTGTGTAAGAGTGGAGGTTCCCTTTAAAGAAGTTCTTACTCAGCCGAACCACTGAGATCATCTTCTTCAAGTTCATCTTCTGTAGTCTTGATGTTCAGTCTCGTGCGAGTTTTCTCCATATAATTATCAAAGAGGTCCATTGGGACAGTGGGGGTGTAATCATCATAACTTTTCAAGTAAACCATTTGGTCGCCATATTCGTTAATGATCCTCTCGATGTTTCTTAATTCAATGTTGAAAGGGAAGCTGGGATCTTCAGGTTTTTTAATGGCTAGTTTGTACGTTCCCGTTTCAGAGCCCTCTCTTAAAGTAAGTGTAACCGTTTGACCATCAACACCACACGGTTCAAGAAAATATTTGTCCCTGATGATCACTAGGCTATTGCCACCCTTCATGTCAACCACAAAATCACCAGAATTTTGATCATGGCAAGTTATCCATTCCAATAGCAACAGCTCGTTGGCACCCCCAAACTGGGGGTTGCTTGGAAAAGGGGGAAAGCTGAATTTTATTATTTTGGAATCTCTCCCCCAAGGAGATATATGCGCCTAGTCAATTGGACGAGGATTTTCATTGTTGACGAACAGGTTCCCTGTAGTTTCCATGTCCAAATCCAACTCTATGCATGACTCTATATCTGTGGCCGTGCGAACTGAAAACCACCAGTTTTTTGTACCACAAAACCATATACCTGACCTTTCCGGGGTCGGAAGTTTTAAAGTTAATTTTCGGACCTTGTTTGCTTTTGTTAACGATCTGAAATTTCGTGGGCCACGGATTGCTCATATCTAAATCAGCAAAATTAAATTCATACACATTTGTTCCTGACGTTTACACAACTTTCATATCTCATTGATAGAGGATGACGTGATCATCAAAAGGCGAGCCGTTAAATAACATGACAGGGCTCACTGTGCCGACGGTGTGTGTGTTTATGTTTTCCACTTGATAATATTTCACAGTACCTGACTTAGAATCAAAGTAGATTCCCTTAATGTCCTCTCTGTCCTTGGAAATTCCTTGAAATGAAAGTAAGTCGTACCCGCCTCCCAAATCAGCAGTGAATACATTTGCATAATCACTGTGAAACTCTCCTATCATCATCATCATCATCATCATCATCATAATAATAACCTTTCTTTACCCTCGGTAGTATTTATAGCACAAGGCTAGTGGGGCCGAGCAAATACAGAAACAAATAATTCAAATAAACATAACATGATAAGAATCCCAACTGGCTGGAGGCAAACCAGTTGGTTAGTGATCGAATGATTTAATATGACTGAACACGTTTCACTGAAATAATTACTTCAGTAAAAACAATAACGAAGTAGGTGAAAAATAGAAAGAGGAAATGTTCATCATTAACGATTAGCAGCTTAAAAAAGCGTTGCCCCGATATCGCACATGAAGAAGCTAAAGGAAATAAACCTGATTTTAAGTCCTTCACGAGGAGTATAATAATATCATAACTGTGTCCGAACATATGTAACTGTGGATTTGTTTCAAGACTAATAAAAACTGTAGCGGCACTGAGAGGCTGTTTCTGTTTCTTTGCCTCCGTTCGTATATCCATTCACTAGAAAAGCATCAAAATTCGTAAGATTCGCTAACAGCGAACGACGAGAACAAGAAACAATGCACGTGAATTTAAAAATTAAGAAGAGAAATTAAATGAAGAAGCGATGGAAGAGATGGTCCTGTGCTTGCAATGTGACTGAGAGAAACAATTATCTTAAAGAGAGGAAAATCTGAAAACAGGTATTATTGGCCATATAATATTTAGAAAAAAGAAACCTGCTAGACTCGTATGGATTTCAAATTTCTTTTGTTGTAAGAATCGTCTATTCCTCATAGCTACAGTACTGGGCTCAGTGTTCAAAGCATGATTAAGCTGATCCCGGGTTAGAGTGAACTTTGAGTCCAGTTTAGTTACTGTTCAATGAACCATTTTTAACAGATTTTCAGCCTCAAGTTTTGACTGGAATTTAACTTTACTTTAAGCATGGAATTTACAAAACCTTCTCAATGAGCGAGATAAAAAACTTTAGATGAAAACTCTTAATTCTGGGTAAGCGTTAATCGGTTAACGAACAACCGCGCCCCGAGTAATAGAGTAAGGCATCTTTGTCTAACCTGATACTGGGAGGCAACTGGCTCAAGAGAACTTGCTTGGATTTGTTGCGGAAAATCAATGATAATCGACACGATCAGTTTGTTTTGTCTTAGGGTGTGTATTTTATAATAAGATATCACATTTATATTGCGCATTTTCTATGCAATATTCAAATGCACATTACAACACTGGCCGGGGGACTTTGCCAGACTGCTTATAACGCAGTTCACAATTAATGACGTTGAGTTGTGGGTGCCCCCGTAATGTCAATATCAACTTAAGACAGACACTAGGGGTGGTCACTGCCAGAGTTTTTTTTACGTCCCTAGTGGTTCTTTTACGTCCCACAGAATCAGAGAATTATGAAGAGTTGTGAGACGGGGCCTACGGCTTATCGTCCTTATCCGAGAAGACTAGAATTTCTAACCGTTTGCAGATGTTATTAAAAAGGCAGCACTTTCTCCTCAATTATTTAAAGACCCTGAGTGTTGGTCCAGCCGGCGTTTTGAACACGCGACCTCCCGCACGCTAGTCCAGTGCTCTACCACTGAGCTAACCGGTCGACTTCTCATTAATTCTTGATCTGTTCTTTAAGGAACAAAAAAAAAAAAAGGTTTCGCAACCGTTTAAGACCATATTATGTAAGTATTAAATGACATTTTTGATTGAAAATGTAACCATACTGCCAAACAACCAGGCAGCGGTTTAGGTACCAAGGGTATCTGCTCTATCCCCGATAAACGCTAATAATTTAAGAGTTTCTGATATTACAGAGTAAAATGATCACTGTTAATTCTTTGTTTGCGATGAAAAAGTTCAGAAGGATCTAAAATAAATTGTCCCCTATCTGTGGAACTAGAAAAACTTCTTGAACCACCTGTTGACTCGGGCCGTCATCAGCCCACGGGCGCTAAAAGGTCGACGTTTCCTCACAGGGAAGAAGTACGAGGGTGATCTTTTAACAATAAACAGATGTCTCTAAGAGATTGTATTTTACCACTATAGAAAAATACCTAGTCTTCTTAACATTTCTTGTAAGCATTAGAGTAGTTTAACCCCACTTGTCCGGCGGACACAGGGAATGCCAGCGCAGACGTTCGGTGTTAATAACTTTTAAATTTTTTGAGAGATTTAGTCTCTTTGAGCTCTCAAGGACGGGGGGGAGACAGATTCCGCGTTATCCCTTTCTACCTCTACGATACCGCTGCAGTACTCTACCAACCGAGTTATCAAGTCTTCTGTTTTCAAATAGAACTCAAAGACGTAACCGACTATTAATCGGTAGTTTTGTTTCTTAGCTATAATTGCGTTATGGCTCGGGTATAAATCTTTAATGTATTTGAGTTTTTTGTTTTCAAATAGTACTTTTATAAGCGACACTGACGTCTGATCGAGATTTTCAGACGCTAGCTATTGTCTCTTAGCTTCTGTTAAGGTTCGGGTATTGTTGAATGACTTTTATTTCCAAATACTACTCAGTTTATAAGCAACACTGTTTGATCTATTGTTTGTTAGCCATTGTCTTACGGCACGGGTTTGATAACGTCTTTTCAGTGTTTTATTTTCAGTTAGTACTTTATAAGCGCCCTACACTTTTACGTTTGATGGAGTATTTCAGACGGTATTGTTTGTCAGCCGTTTTGTTATGGTTCAGGTATTGCTTAATGTCTTTTGTTTGGAAATAGTACTTTAATAAGCGACACCTCCAGATCGATTTTTAATTTCAGACAGAATTTGCTTGCCACCTGTTGTGTTGTGTTGTGGTTCAGATAAAATTTTTTTTTTTAGTGTGGTTTCAAATAGAACTTTTTTTTAAGTGACGCTGTGTGATCGAGTCTTTTTAAGCTCAGCAATTGTTTGCGGGCTCCTGTTATGGTTCAGTTATAATATAACCTTTCATATCTTTTTAGTCTGCTGTTTCCAAATACTACTTGTACTTGTTAGTTGTTATGGTTCATTGTTTAACGTCTTTTGTTTTAAAATATAGTCTGACTAAATAAGTTGTTTGATGGCGTGTTCAGACGTTATTGTTTGTTAGATGTTGTGTTATCGTTAGGGTATTTTTAAAGAACTTTTCAGTCTTTTGTTTTCAAATAGTTCTTTAATGAGCAACACTGTTTGATCGAGCTTTTCAAACGCTTTTGTTAGTTAGCTATTGTCGGTTAGGTCAGTCGAGTTATGGTGCGCGTATTGCTTATTAATTTTCCAGATTCCGCAGTATTTTGTCAGTTTGCAAAATGCACAACAGTTTCGTCGGAAACATTTCCTGAACTGCTTTTCACTTCTACTTGTCACGACCGACTGGGTAGGTACAGCTAGGACGTACGGACGATTCTTGTTCACTTTTTTCTCATCCGATAAAGTGGCGCCTCGTTCTCACAGCCGGGGCAACCTGCAGGCCATAAAGTTGTCACTGCTCTATCACGATATGAAAAACCTTGAGATGCAGGATTACCTAGCGACACTTTCGTATCAAGAAATGCGGATCAAGTTTGATAACAAAAGGCTTTGTTCTAAGACCAAAAACTGACCTAATATGGTCAGTTTTGAACAATAGCAGCAACAGGTTCCAAATACACGCGGGACTTCCGAAATTTTGGATATTAACATGCGAGCGAGCATGCGAAGTTTAAATGATCGGAAAGACCGAAGAAAATACAAATTCTCCCTGGGGGAGGGTATGTTTTCTCGGACGTTATTCTTTGGTAGCAGTTGTGTTGTGATGAGGGTGTTGCATGATGTCTTTTGTTTTTATTCACCAAATAACATTTAAGAAACGACACTGGTTAATCCGTTGGCTTGGATCCGTTTTATGGTGCAGGTATTGTTTAATTTCTAGTATTCGGTAAACAGTACTTGAATATTACCAACATTGTCTGTAGTGATTTAGTTTTTCAGACACTTTTCTTTGTTATCTATTGTGTTATGTTGTGTGTTGGTTTGTCGCTTGAGATTTTCATTTAGCTGCATTTTCTGCTAAAAAGAAGTCAGGGGCACCCAACGACAAGTTTCGGTAGATATCTGTTCGGTGGAGAGTAGTTCGCCTTGGGCTTTCGGCGTCGATATTAAGAGTGCCCTCGGATTTTCGTAACTAAAACGTGGGCTAAAAGATTCGCAATGGGGAAATTATAACCCCTAAGGTTTTCGAAAAGGTCGTAATTCCTTTTTTTGGCAGTCAGAAACGTCATCTTACATTTTCGGAAGGAAAATTATTCCCTAGAAAGTTAGTGAAAAGTTCAGTTCAGCTAGCATTTTCTCAAAGGAAGATTTTGTTCCCTAACATTTTCGGGCAGTTAATTTTTCAGCTAGGGAATCCGAACAGATGAAATTTTTCTACCTAACGAAAACATCACCTTAAACAGTCTTCAAGCACCATACGGTACTAAAAAATGCCTTTCTACAGCTTTTGGTTGATTTGGCTCGTTGGGTGCCCCTGAGAAGTGAAGAGAAAAACACGTCCTAAACTTGATGAGGTGAATTTCTGAAGCAGTTTGATTTCCAAGTTTGACATCCAGCTGAGTTTATGATCAGTGTTTATTTTCATTCCTTGTCATGTGTACGGTGGCACTCCGCTTTAAACAGATCCCTGGGGTACGCCGAAATCGAGGACGCGTGGAGTGGAGCACGAGCCATTAAAATTATTCTACAGCCGAGCACAGTAAATAAATGACTGATCGCTCGGTCACAACTCAACTTGAAAGCGCGCCCTTTCTGAAGTTAATAGTCTTATTATCATAATAAGGAATTCTACAGTTAACAATCTTCGCACTCGCGATTTTTTGATCGTATCTGACAGCTTAACGCAGTAAATAATCGCTACAACCAGTTGCAAAAAATACCGTGAGACACTGAACGTAATTCCGACCGAAAAGAGGTCCCCGTGATCGCCCAGACTTCTGCTCCTCCCTCCCCTTATCAATGTTGGGAGGAAGACGAGGGGAGTCTTGCCAGTCGTGCATTAACTCTCAAGGGAGAGGTTTAAGCGAACAGTGTGCTTTTTATTGGGAGTGTCTCAACATTTTTGCAACTGGTTGTCTGAATGCGTTTTCCTTGAATGGTCATTCTCTTACCTGGACAATCGATGCAGGAAGTAGTGTACGTACTTTTGCTATGTCACGAGAATGTTTTTAAAATACGTGTTTCAAAGCCTTACATTGTGAGGCTGAGAAATGGCCAGGGCTAAAAGTGTGTAGGATATACCACACAAGTGAATAGTGCTTTTCGCGCACTCTGATTGGTTAACTCGGAGGTGATTAGCAAGTACTATTCACCTCCGAGCAGCCGGCGCGCGAGATTTTACAATTTTCGACCGCTTGTCGGTATACTGTCACACATAAAGTAATGTTTTGGTCAACTTGTGTGGTATATACTAAAACAATTATTAACCTCAGTGTCGGTGAAAGTGGATGATATTTACCTCCACTTCGGTGAATAATTGTAAAATATTCGTGCATTTCGGTTATGACGTAATCGCAGGGAATTTCAGTGTTTTCCGAGCGCAAGCGGAAAAACAAGCCCAAGGATGGCCATGAACTACCGATTAAATGTCTCTTTTAACGGAATTTTGGGATATCAGTGTAAGTAGAGAAGTGCAAAATTAAGTTAGGCAGGTGTATTCGGTTTCAGAAATGGCGTACCAAGCGGTGTTAGATCTGCAATGGCCAGCCCACCTCGGAAAATTCGGTCCTTCTTCAGGAGAGCCGAAAACTGATGGTTAAATATCACTTATTTGGGTATGTTTTCATTTTTTGTACAAGTCAGGATTATGTAGTCCAAAAGACAGCCAAAATCACATTACAAGTGAAACAACTTATCGTTGTGATTACGACATTAATTTCGCTATATGTGTCTTCTAATGGAAGTGAGTTCGACAAATGCTCCAGGTAAGAACAGGACTATTTTATTTACGTTCATGTTTATAAGGTAATACGAGGACAGCTTTTAAAATGTACTGAATAAAAAGGAAACAGAAGTTGTTTTTAATTTTAATGAACTTATCAGAGGATATACCCCTCTGCTTTTAACAGCTAAACGACAAAAATTCTCTTCCTGTTCACTTTTCAATATTACTGGGCTGTTAAGAGGCCATTACAAGCTTTGATTAATGCTTCTATCCAATTTTCTTACAGTAGTATCCATGCAGAGCTGACCTCGACCCTTTGGGGCAGGAAGCACAAGTAGCTACTCTTGCAGACCAATACTTTCCATCAGGGCAACTGGTCGCATCTCTGAGGGTTTTCGCCGTCGTCTTCTTCTTTATCATTCTTGTTAATTTCCCTGTTTTCTTGGTCTTCGTCCCCTTGTCCTTGCTGGAGTGGTTCAGTATACAAAGCTTCACTCCAACTTTCAGTTTGAAATCCGTAGCAGGTTCTGGGACCGGAACTGACTGGTAACCTGATATGGAGACTTTCCACTGTGAGTAGACTGAAGGAAACAATGGTGTTACCTCCAACAGTTCCCGGCAGTTGTTTTCATCCACATTTAGGGGACAGATCTTTGGTAAACTGGACCCGTACGGATTGGTCAATAAGTCGCTTTCTTTTCTGCACTGATCACGAGCATCATGCCCTTCAAAATACTCAAAGATGAAATTCTTTGATGGAACGATGACATAACTTTTCCGTTCTTCGTCTGGCGGTGAGTACTGGTTCCATCCAATAACCTTGGCCTCGACTCGTGCCATCCGTTCAGCCGCGCTTACCGTCGGTAGAAAAACTTCAAACTTCTTGACCACAATAGCTGAGTCTTGATCCTGTGTGCTAATCCATCGGTTGTCAACCAACCATTTGCTATTGGGTATCTTGAACGTCACGGGTCTGCCAGAATACAGGTCAGAAATGTTCATGAAAGCTTGGTCGCTATCGGAGTGGATTGGCACGTCTTTGTTTGCTTCAACGTTTCTGCAAACGGGACTTACGTGAGAAGCAAGACTTGCAATGTTGCTGTTTATACCTTGGCAGACGCTAGGCCGAACTCCTCCTTCTTTGTACTCTAAGATGTCACAAAACGCTTCTATTATTTGCCAAATGTTGGTTTTGTAGGTGATGAAAGAAACCTGGCTTAGAATCTTCAAATTGTTGACAACATCTTCACCTTCATCTGCCTTCTTGGAAAGCTCCTCGTAATCAGCGGTAATACTCGATGCAGCATCCAGGGCCGTTGCTGCCCTCATGTAGGTTGCCATGGTCTCCATGAGCTCGAACTGAAAGTCATACACCTCTTCATACGTTGCAATCATTTCTTGTGCTAGAACCTTTGTGTTTGGACACAGACCTGAGGATCGAACCAGTGCCTTAACAGTTGCCGCTAGGGTTGATTCTGTTCCAAGTATTACGTCACATGAATCTTCAATCAGGTTCTCCCAGGTAGTAACCATGTCTGCCAATTCGGGTTTCTCTACTTCTGGGTTATAAGCGGTGTACTGATCGAGAAAGTCTTGTTTCCGAGTCTCGAAATCAACTGTCGGTGTTCCTTGTTCGATACTGACAACCAAAACGCGGACATTTTCAAGAAATTCGGCGTTAAGATCCAATCTAGCTGAAATATTGTTTGTTTTATTTATTAGTTCATTAAAGGATTTGCTCATGTCTATCAAAGCCCCAACAGTAGTCAAGGTATTCGCCAATTTAGCTGTTCTATCCATAAAATCTCCTGCACTGGACCCACCAAAAAGCTTCTCTAGAGGGTTCATCAAAACAGCTGCTGCAAGTCCAACCTGAATAGTGTCCTCAGCAATTTCCAACGAAACCGCTGCGATTGCATGTTTCAAGATTTCATCGAGCTTTGTACCAAGCTGAGTACTGAGCGAAGTGATATGTTTGGAGTACTTGCCAAGCCGTCCATTGATATATCCGATGTCTGCGTCAGATTTCGCTCTGTTGAATGCTTCAACTTTTTGAAAATATGTCTGAAGTCCTTGGAATCTCTCATTGACTGTTTTGGACAACTCACTGTTTAGCCATTGTGTAAGCTCTTGTAGAGCTGTTTCTTGATTCTGAACAACCTGTAGAATTCTATCCATTTCAGTCAAGCTTAGGAAGGCTGGGTAGTCGATGTTGGTATTGAGTATTTTCTTAACTTGCCCACTTGCCGGAGGAGTAGTAGATTTGAGGTAACTGTGTATCTGAATAATTGCTTTCCAGAACATGCATTCGTTCCTCTTTACCTGGTCTGGGAGGTTCCATGAAGTTTCACATCCTGATTTGATGGTCTCTAAATCTGGTACCAAGGACATCAGGTTCGTCAGATCATCCATCCGTCCAGCGTTGATGTACTTGAATATTTCGTCCAAGTTTTTTCCAATGATATCAGTGACTGCGTTAGCTTCTTTAGGTTCTAAATCGCGAAATTCATCTGGGTTGTTGTGCTTTAACATGATAAAATGTAATCTATAAGCATTCCAGCTGACACCACTTCTACTAGAATGTCTGACTTCATGAAAGGTTAGACCCAACTTGACAAGGTCAGGTAACGATAAACAAAAGGTTTCGTCAATGTTATTTTTCACGCAGGACTTTTCGACCTCTTCTCTTAAAAATATTCCGTTTCTTCCATAAAAAGTCTCATAGATTTTATCGCTGCTGTCGGCATTTGAAATTTCTATAGCAAACGTAGCCTTTGCTTGGTTGCTTGCGAGGCTCTTATTCAAGTATGGAAGGCATCGTCGCAGCAGGGGATGTAAAAGCCAAATATCCACGTAGATAGCGCGAATCCTCTCTTCAGAAACCCTGATGAAAAAAGAGTTGTCCTTTGTAATGTGGGAATAAAAATCGTACACACATTCAGGGTCGAAATACTTGGAGGGATCCACACATCTTTCCCGGGCCACAGTCAGGGGGTATCGGTCGGGTAGAATTTCTTGTGTTACCAACTGATTTTGGATGTCGTTCAGACCGTCTATAATTGCGCCCATAACGCTGTCTCCGTTAGGGTATGTTATTTTTCTCAGATCGTTGAAAGGTCGGCAGAAATTCTCAAAATTAATCGTGGCCGGGCCAGAGGTTTCCTGTTGACCATTTGAAGATCTAACAAGGAGGACCACACATACGAAGACAGAAATGAACCACTTCATGACTGCGGCTCAGCTGTTTAAAAAAAAAGAAAACAAGAAAAAACAAGAACGATGAACCAAAAAATTTCTCGTTTTCCTTGATTCCCTCCACCAGCAAATTACTCGCAACGAAACTGATGAGGAATGAGGAAAGAAGGAAAGGAAAAAATTAATAAAGAAAAGTTATAGATCGATCTAAGATGTCTATTGCTACTGAATAGTGTTGCTAACATACTGATGCTAAACTCCTTGCATAGTTATAGGAAGGTTAAACAATGTTTTCCTTTTAAAACGAAAATTGTCAGTAAAGTTATATAGGAAAGTATGTAGGCACAAACTGATTAACGCGATGAGGAGGTTTTTTTTTGTTTTGCAAAATTTAAAACGGTTTTATTTTCTTTGCGAAAAAGACGAAGCAAAACATTCTATTCTTCTTTTGATTGGGATTTCTTTCGTTCCTGAGCATGGGATAGGGAGGGCTTGTGGCGGGTATCTGCTAAGTGTTCTCCTTGCAAACTTCAGGACAATTCGGGCATGGCACGACAAGAAGTTCGCAAAGTAGGGTAACGACGGTCTTTAGTCTACAAGGGAGACATCTTGGATTTCTCGATTACCCCAAAAGCCATAAAAAAGCGTCCAAATTAAATGGTCTTGAAAGTTGTAAACTGAGCAACGCCAACAACCAAATTTGGCGAGGTAAAGTTTGGAAACCTTCAGGAATTTTGGCGCTGTTCGCGAAATGATGAGAATCAAAATTAAGAAGAATTTTCAATGCCCTTCTCTCCCCTTCCATGGCTAAATAGGGTTAAAAGATAATTTTCAGCTTTGCGAGAGAATGCTAACGCCTGCCTAACAATACCACAGGGTTACGTTGGACGATCTGCTAAAATTAATGGTCGCTTACCGGAGGTTTTAGACAATAGTTTCATTGTCAGGGGTGCAAAAACAAAACCTGAGCATTTTATTTTAGTTTAGTCAGTCAGCGTGGTTATAAGCAAAAAACCGTTTACGATTTGCAATTTTCATAACCAAGAAGAAAATTTTTTTCAATCTTTTCGATTTATCCGTCGATCTGCATGGATTGATCCGATCATCTTGCAATACCACATGGGCAACAACATGCATGGCAATACATAAACCAAAAAAATAAACCCGATGAACCCGACGAAGGCTGGTATTGGCCAGCCGCAATATTTTTACCTCCAGAACGAATTTCCACGTTGTTCGATCGATCTTTGTTTTAGTCTTCAAGTACCTCATATTAGCGGTATCTTCTTAAAGTAGATAGTTTTTATAGATATGTATAATTTATACATACTCTTTTTATTTCATGTTATACAGGGCCCCCGTTGATATCAGTCCTGCGACTGAAGGGGTCACCCTGTTTAAATATCAATTATTATTATTATTATTCATATTATTATTATTATTATTATTATTATTATTATTATTATTATTCATATTATTATTATTATCGCCGTAATTGTTTATGTAGTTACTCCTTGTGATAATAGACCTTATTTGCTTGTAGATTTTGTTTTCCCAATACAGATCATGTGATCATACTCAAGAGATTTGGTCTTTTGTCTTGCTCATTAAAAAGAGTGCATGTAGACATATTCATGCATGCACTCTTTTTTAATGAACATGGCAATGGACCAAATCTCTTGAGTATCATCACATGATCTGTACTTGGAAAACAAAATCTACAAGCGAATAAGGTCTATTACTGTCCCACAGTAGTTCACCCTTTGTTTATAAAATAAGTTTTACAACAATTAATTTTTCATTTAAGTAGCTGCTAATTCGACCACATCAGAACTCTTTGGTCTCTTGAGGGTTAACTGAAAAGAAAAAAAAAACTTTTCCTTCGACTAAAATAAATTACCTACTGAAAAACATCGAAAACATATCACCCTCTTAAGCTTGGTCGTCTTTAGATTAAACCCGAGGAAGGACTCGTCTGGCTAAAGCTCTAAACATCACACGATGGGGCAATCAACCTACGCTGTTAACTCAGTAGATATGAGATTGTGTTTTGACTCTAGATTTAAAAATATTAAAAAAAAATGGGTAGATGGAATCAAAGATGATGTCGCTAAAAGATCTTATTAAGAGTTCAGAGAAGCGTGTTATAAAATTGCTTGCACTGAATCATCTTCCTTCATCTTGGGTTCAAATCCTTTGAAAGTGCCAACGAAACTTACCGAGGCTGACTTTTCAGTGATTAGTTTTAATTCCTCCGACAGATCACACTCAAAACCTACTATTAAATATGACTAAATGAGATATAAGTAAGATGGCAAAAATTTGGTAAAATAAGGAATGTTAGAGTGAATCACGGACGGATGTGCTAACATTTTAAAAACTGATTTATGTGACGGGTTGTAGATTGAAGAAAAGGGACAGTAACAGCCTCACAAAATAGCTGAACCAACCGTTTCCGACAAAAAAAATAAAACAAGCTAGAAGTTACATGTTGACGGTCTGCAGTCTTTTCATATGTAGACATAATCTTAAACAATTTACACCATAAATCAAAATAGCTTACCGCAAACGTTGAAGTTGTCCACCCAACAAAATCTGGTCTTTGTCACTAGAAACTTTCCAGCTAACGTCTAAGTAAAGGCTGATCTTGTCACATGTGCATACCTTATCAATGACCTAAGTTTTTACGGTTATCAGTTTAATTGTTTAACAGACAGTGTCACCTAGGTGATCCTTAATCTTACGATTTTCCAGGCCTTGAAACAGTAACAACGTTTTGGCCTGCAATTTGGCCTGCAATAATGCCGGGGCACCACACTTTCATATTACAGACGTGAAGAAAGTCACAAAGAGTCTGGCACAACGTTCTCAGTAACTATAAACTAAACTGGTGTGTGAACATTAAGATGTGAAATGCTTTAGGAATCCTTTCCACGTCAAGTTTAAAATATTTGCACCAATAAACCTGCTTTGGTAGAACAATACTCGCACCATAACACAATAGTTGACGAACAATGGCCTGTGATGAAACTGAGACCGTGCCGCTCAGGTAATTCTTGATTGTCCAGGTCGTAATACCGGCAGTGACAACTTTCACCTGTCGCTAGTTGGACCAGAAAATGGGCTGGCAGCTCAGAGATGAAAAAAATGTCCCAAAGAATAGCATACACGTACTTTCTATCTGTAATCTCATTTGTTCGCCGAATTTGGAAGTAAACTCTTTAGGAAACCACTCACCAAGCATAAGGAAATTTTCCCTTAGTTAAAACTTGTTGTGCGTCTTGTGGGTCACCAAATTACAGAAAATAAAAGACTCAAAAGACATTTAATAATGCTCGCAACACAACGAAATAGTTGACCAATAATAGCGTCTGAAAAACCCTAACAGTGCCGCTTAGGGAATCCTGTGATCTTTTCCAGGAGGTAAAACAGTGAAGACTTTTTGACCCACTGTTTCACTGGAAAACCTATGGGGCGCCAGTTTACAGATAAAAACAAAGAAAGAAAAAAAAAACAATTATATTATTCAGCTACAGACTGAGTTGGTTGACAAATTAATGGTCAAAAAACGCTTCAGAAATCCATTACCCATTTAGTCCAGGAAACGTCACGGAACTGCCGGTGGATGTTGAGCTAATCACAAAATTACGAAAAACGAAAGACTCAAAGAACAATAAACAATACCCACACCATAACCTACCAACAATGGCTTTCACAACACCATGGCCAAGAAACGCCACTACCTTTCAGATACAAAGGGATCGCCGTGTAAATAAGATACGAACAAATTGGTCCACTAATCAACTTTATGGCGTTAAATAACAACGAAATACTTTAATGTTTTGATTCTTGATAGACCAACAAAAATATTCTTAATTTTTGTGATTACTGAAATTGTAATTTAGATTCATCAACAACTTTTACATCTTGCTTGTAGAGGGAAGTCGTTCTTACTGTAACATTTGGCAGGGGTTTCATTTTTTTTTCTATTATATGATGTCAATATGTGTTTACGGATACTTCCAAATACTGACATTTATGACTTTCAAGTTCGTTCGGCTAAGTCGAAAATGAAATCCCAGTCGAGGGTAATAATAATTAATTTTCATGATAAAAGAGATATTTAATGCTCGACGGTTTGGAGCCGTCGTCATGACGCCATTAGGGACCTTTAGATTTGACTACGAGTACGAGATCGGGTACGAGTACGACTTTTTAAACGTGGTTCGCGTGCTTGACATAAGCACTTCGTGTATCAATCCTGTTTCTAAAATCTTATTTTCTGTTATTTAAGTGCCTCAAACCCCAAAAAATTTTTTTTCGCCTAAATAAATCTACTTATCATTCGAAGTATTTCGGCGAAAGAATTATTGGATTTGGTTGAATCCTCGATTTTTTATGGACAGCCAAAGTCTCATTCAATTTGTTGCACGGCCGAGTAAAAGGGAGTCTGGGTCCAACGAGGTTGGTGACGTCATCCCGGGAACGATTGAAAGATAGCTTCTCAGTCAATCTCTGTTTTTGCAAGCGTTTGTTGGGGTCATCGAAGCACATATTGGAGGGTAAAAGCCTGGTAGTGGTCAAAATTGTGTTGGAATCATGTCCTCCTCGTCCTCGGAGTCAGAGTGGGACTATGTGTAGGGTGAAGACCAAATTAACTTCATCTCTAAAGTGGAGCTAGAACGGAATCGGCAAGGAGCTCGAAGGAGCCTCATATTATTATTATTATTATCTGCCGTACCTCGTGGTTCTGTGTACGCTGCTGGTGAGCAAAAGCTTTGATTTAACATTTCAATCTTGAACGACCGAGTACCCGTGCATCGGCAATGGGAATTGTGCAGCGGTTTGAAAACAATAATTGTTTTTTTATATAAACGGCGCACATCCGACTTTAGATCGGTATTTTAAACGAAGATCAGCAATTAATTGTGGAAGTGCCTATTTATGGGAGAGTCTTTATTTATGGTATCTATTCAAAGAAGGCAAAGATAGATTTGACAAGAGAACGGAAAGTACCTAATTAGTGAGCTCAGCCGACGCGAATTTATACGTGACTTGAGGATTAGCCGAACTTCTAGTTATCCTCAGGCAGTACTGTGAACGAAGTCAAGGCAAGGTAAAACAAAATAAATATAGCTTACTGCAATTAAAATTTGAGGCTACGTATCCGTCTAAACTGTTGGTTAGAAATAAGCGAACGCAACTTCGTGATGCGAGAATAATTTGCATATATCCGATGTAAACAAACTAGCTGACACAAAAGACGCGATTGGATATATTTTACTACATGTAGCTCCATTTGAACATGAAGTTCGAGTGGCACCATCGTCTAAATCAACTGAATTCGGTGTAGTTAATCAATTTGATTCGTAAACACTTCAAGTTTTCTTGGCAGTCTACAATGTATTGATCAGTGACATGGGCTTCTGTCAGTGAATTAGCATGGCCTCTGAAATATATTTTGATTGTTGACGTTGGAAACCGGTTTTAACAGAGCGCTTAAGTCGAAGACTGTAGGACTCATGAAGCCGAAAAATTTAAAGGAAGTTAGATTGATGAGGTTTTCCTAAAGGTACATATCGAGGGACAATTATTTTAGCTGCCATTACATTCTGGACTACTTTGTGTCGCTGCGGTTAAATCCTTGGTGTATCCGATACGCAGCACACCGAATATCACGATGCGTTGGAAACGTGGTACATGCACATGTTTGGGTTGTATCACTACACAATAAACGAGTTTTAAAGAGGAGATCTTTTCACTGAACGGACTCATTGGAATTTTCTGTTTTCACCGTATAAAAGGGCATAAAATGCTTGTGAGATCAGCCGATGGGAGTATGTTTATTTCACGAACAGCCGGTCTGTTTTTGGCTCATTCGTTTGCAAAACATCAAATTTTCTCTTAGGAGAGACATGTTACAGGTGACAATACTATGAATATAAATTATCGGTTAAAATCATGTCTTATTTGCCCTCAGAGTTTATAGAATTATTGAGCGTCCTTCAAAGAACTTTGTAAGCGCAACAGAACTTCCGTTCCCGGATGACGTCATACAAGCGCTGAACCCAACCTCCCTTTAACTCGGTCGTGAAACAAAATGGCGGCGTTTTTGGTCGTAATTTCGAGACTTTACCTGGGCAGAGAAAAGCGAAGATTCAACCGAATCAAAAAATTTTTTCACGGTTGTGCTTCTAATTCAGAGACAAATCATTTAAAATGAAAAAAAATTTTGGGATTAGGGGCACTTTAAGCAATAGGGCAGAATGAGGGATCTGTGCCGGGAGGTGACTGGTTTGAAGTTTGAAAGTCGTACTCGTACTCGATCTCGTACTCTTACTCAAATCTAAAGTCCCCTATTAATCAAGAGAAATGAAGCAT
>JAEMWC010000355.1:287500-427500 GCA_016490735.1 Pachyseris speciosa
AATTAAGCCTCGTTTTGGTTTGGGTGCCTCGTTTTGGTTAAATTAACCTGGTTTGAGCCTGCGATCTAATCTAAAACAAGTACGTGGTCAGCGGTCAAATTAAAAAAAACAGCTGACCTATATAAGCTCTAAACTTGAGCCCGCAATATGGCCACGTGATACTGGTCAGCGGAAACCTTGTTTTGACAGCTGTCAATTGGCCATGACACGGATCTCCCATATCAAAGTTGCACGCTGCAAACTAGCTGATGAGCTGGGGACCCAGCTGGGTCAGGTGGTGGCCGCCATGTTGGATTATTATGGTTATTATTAGGATATTATTATTTATTGGGCAACTCCACCGTCGTCGTCGTCGTCGTCGTCGTGCGCGCCCACGAGCAATACCGCTAGCCGCTTTTACCATGAGAGAAGCAGTTGACGGGTTTCTATAGGTATGGTGCTCCGCCGGAGCTCCGCTAATAATATCCTAATAATAATCATAATATATATATTTAGCCAAGCCTAAAAGCGGAGCTCCAAAAGCATTCTTTTTCTACTGGCATTTACATATAGTGTGCTGGTCATATCACCCATCTGACCTCACTCAAGCTACAGACCCAAGGCTGTAAAAAATAGTATGGAAAGGTGATCAGAGCCAGTGTCACAGTGGATTTGGACCCCCCGCAGATTTGCACCCTCCAGTCCAGATCTGCTTGTGGATCAGATTTGGACCCCCTAGTCCAGAACTGCTAGCAGATATGAACCCCCTTTTACGGATTTGGACACCCACCCCTCCTAAAAACAAGCATTCTATTCAGTAAGGTAATAAAAATTCCTTTGCAAATTGAGTTTGGAGATGTTAAAAAGCAAAAAAAAATATATTGAGGTAGGTTTTTTTAAAACAATAATCCTTAATACTTTGTGTAAAAAAGAACCTGCAACGCTAGTTTGCATCTATAAATTTTTAAAACAAAACATTTCTTAACATCTTAGAGCAATACCTAAGGACAGGTCTTTTTCCCCGTTTAACTGTAGGCTACTTAGTTATGGTTTAGAGCCACTAGAAATTGGTGGAGAAGCCTGGTGAATGCTATTTTGAATCAGTATCCGACATCAGACATATAGTGATTCAGATCATCACTTCATAATGAATGTAATTTCAGTTATCCAAAGCCTCCCATGAGACGGTTGGAAATCAGAAATTGTGTATCCTCTGGATATATGTATGCATCAAAAAAATTTATGAAAGAAAGATACATGGAAATCAATAAAAATATTTAGATGAAATGCATTAAGGCCAAGATATTTCTTTTGATCAGTTACTTCTTGACCTTACTATCGCAAAAAACTGCTTGCTGACATTAAGCTCATCAATCAATGCACCTACAGTGTTTTCAAAAAGAAATCCAGCTGCATTTCTGGCCAGCCAAGTGCAAGACTAAGCAACTTGATAATAAAATATTGGGCATTTGGTTGATATCACTATCAAGGTAATTAACAATGTAGTATGAGGATTTAAGGTAATGATTCACCAAAGCAAAAGTGCTGGAAATCCGTGTTAGCAATCTTAACTTGATTTTCTATTTTGCAAGAAAGGTAAGGATTAGTCTCACATTTCTCCAAGTACATTTGAAATTGCACAACATACTTCATCAAACATCAAAAATCCCATTACACATTAGTGCCAAATGTCATCCAAACATACCACAAGATTGGTGTGACCAGTTATGAATAAAATTAATTGAAAGACTACATGCAGGAAGGAAGTCCAAAGGATGTGTACATTAATGAGAAAGAGCTTACTTTAAGTTTAGTAATACTTTGTCATGCGAATACATCTAAGTTGATGCAAAAAAAAAGTGCATGACTGGAGAATAATTGGGAGAAAGTAAATTCCCATACAAAGAATATTATCTAATACAGTAATAGCCCACGAATAAGAACCTGGGTTTTAAGAACCTGTTACGCTAAAATTTTCATTTTAAGCCCCCTCCACATAAGAAGCTATTAAAGCTAAATTTTTAAGTTAGGTTCTTATCAGTGGGGTTGCTGTAAAAGTGTAAAGGTAGAAACTGCTGAATGAGTTTCTTTGTTATGTTTTGTTAAGTTACTGTACCTGCAGTGAACTGCCTATAGGCATTTCTCTATGGTACAAATAAATGATTTATACTTATTATGAGATGATATTTATCATATATATAGTATATTCAGATAAAATTCATATGAAAATTTAAGAACCTATTTTAAGAACCTTGGTAGCCTAAATTTGCTTTCAGTACCATTTATATAAGAATCTATTTAGGCTAAATTAGAAAATTCTGGTTCTTATACGTGGGCTATTACTGTATTACACATTCTAAAAACTAAGAGGTGAAATTTAAACGTGGCCCAAAGCTAACCTAATCAAATTAAATCAAATATTTGTCTCTTACAAGTCACCCCTGCTTTGAGATTGACACTAAAAATAAAGAAGTAAAATTGAAATACAATCCAACGCTAACCTAATTAAATTACATACTTGTCACTCACAAGCTACATCTGATTTAAAATTGACACAAATAATGTAATAGATAGGACTTAAAACTGCTTAAAGAAGGTGCATGCATGATGTTCGATGGAACACCATTCCAGTCTGGTATGTAGCGATTATAAAAAGAAAAGCTGAAGGCCATATATATATTTAGCCAGGCCAAGCCTAGCATCGGAGCTGCACACTCTCACCGAGTAACTTCGCATGGCTTAATATTTGGGCCAGTTTAATTTGTGTCCAAAACAACTGAGCAGCAGCAGGGAAAACGAAGAGTTTTCGATAGCAAACGTTTGCAAAAAAAATACAGACATTCGTGAGTCCTAACTACTTTCATATGAAAGCGTAACGGAATTCAAAGCGGATTAAAAAAACAAACACTACAAGCGAACAAAGTACGATGCGAGTGTTATGCTGGAAGAAGGAGAAGGTGGAGAAATTAAACAAGACTAACTTGTAATAATAATAGCTTGTACTGATTAGTCTAGAAAAATCGGTATTTATTTTGACATTAATGCCCGTAGAAAAGACAATAAAGGGTAAAAACTGATCGTTAAGAGCAGTCAACAGGAATTGACCGCGGTTCAGAAACAACAGAACAACAAACAAAAGTATTACAAGAAAACAAAGCAGAATACGAATAACATTTCTTCGAAGATTCTTGGAGAAGGTGGAGAAATTAGACAAGTAACAAAAATTGCTTAGCAATTTTGACATAAATGTCCGTAGAAAAGACAAAAAAGAGGTCCACACCTGATCGTTTAGAGCAGTCAACAGGAATCGCTGAGGCAGCAATCACTCGCAACGCGACAGAGCTGAATAATAGCGCCATTTCCCACAAAATCTTTCCTTGGCTGACACAAAACGCTAAAGAGCTTTGATAGTTTTACTGGTATTACCATGTCTTCCGAAGAACCTTCTTCAATTAATGATTCTCAGTGGCAAAGCGTCATCCAGTTAACGAAGAAAGCGCTTGCCAAACCACACCAGCATTTCTCTCGCAGACCCGTCCAATATAAAATTTATCAAAGCCATCCCAGCCAGTCAACCCATTTCGGTGTTTTTAACATCCAAACGCTGATTCTTACCGTTTCAAACAAATTAAGACGACATGTTTACAGACGGCGAAACTTAATATTGTTGTTTACAGGCCGCTTTCGACGAAGATCTCTAAAACGGTTTTCAAATTTTGACAACTTTATGCCAGATTTTGAGACGTGCACATGCACATGCATTTGATCGGCTTTTTTTACTCGAGTTTTAATGCTAAATTTTACGAGGACTCATTGTGATTATGTGTTATTAAGATAAGGGCAAAAGTTTCTTAACGCTGTTGAGGTACCAAGGTCGAAAAACAGTCAGCCAAGCCGAGTAAAAACACTCGTTAGCTTGCAAAGAAAACAACGTAACAAAAAAAACCAAACAATTCAACTACTTCTTTGCGTCCAAAAAGAGTACAGATGATTGTTATTTATATCCATTCGAGAGAAAAATACAAGTTTCATCCCTGAACAAAAGTAACAACGATTAAACCAAATGTTAAGCTTCTATTTATTTAATTTACCTCACTGTCCTGCGCTGTGTTGTAGAGGTTTCTACCACTTGAAAATACGTAAGTTTCAGTAAAGTAAAAACAAGCATCCGCAAAAATAGCAAACGGTTTGTCCAAAGAAAGAGCTTTTTCCACAGAGTTTGAGCTACTCGTTCCTCCCATTAACACAGGTGAACTGTTAAGTGACCTTTCTCAGTGAGATGCAAGATACCGCGCTAAAGTGAAAGCCCTTGAAGCGTTCAGTTATACTGTTTTCAACCGCTTAATCGATCCAAGTTTGAAGCTTTTCTTGAGAAAAATCGCTCTTCCCTTCATCACCTGAAAATTCACGTTCCGGAGTATCTTTTGACAAGTTCTTGATTTTTATGCTTTTTACGCGAATTTAAAGACAAACTTCGATCGAAGACGATGAAGTTGTTTTGCTCAAAATGAAGAAACCAAGTGAATGTGAAATTACGAGCCGCAGAAAGCGCGCGAAAAATTAAGCCTCGATTTGGTTTGGGTGTCCCACACCTGGCTTGAGCCTGCGATCAAATCGAAAGCAAGTACCTGGTCAGCGGTCAACTTCAAAAAAACAGCTGACCTCGATAAGGTCTCAACTTGAGCCCGCGATATGGTCACGTGACACTGGTCAGCGGATACCTTGTTTTGACAGGTGTCAATTGGCTATAAGATGGATGTCCAGTATAAAAGACTTACGCTGTAAACTAGCTGGTCAGCTGGGCCAGGTGGAGTATGGCCGCCATGTTGGATTATTATGATTATTATTAGGATATTATTAGTTATTGGGCAACTCCACCGTCGTCGTCGTCGTCGTCGTCGTCGTCGTGCGCGCCCACGAGCAATACCGCTAGCCATTTTTACCATGAGAAAAGCAGTTGACGGGTTTCTATAGGTATGGTGCTCCGCTTCGCGGCCCTTCGGGCCGCTGGAGCTCCGCTAATAATCCAACATGGCGGCCATACTCCACCTGGCCCAGCAGCTGACCAGCTAGTTTACAGTGTACACCCAGCGGCTCTCCCAGCGTACATCTTTGATACTGGACATCCATCTTATAGCCAATTGACACCTGTCAAAACAAGGTTTCCGCTGACCAGTGTCACGTGACCATATCGCGGGCTCAAGTTAAGACCTCATCGAGGTCAGCTGTTTTTTTGAAGTTGACCGCTGACCAGGTGCTTACTTTCGATTTGATCGCAGGCTCAAGCCAGGTGTGGGACACCCAAACCAAATCGAGGCTTAAGTTTTCGCGCGCTTTCTGCGGCTCGTAATTTCACATTCACTTGGTTCCTTCATTTTGAGCAAAACAACTTCATCTTCTTCGATCGAAGTTTGTCTTTAAATTCGGGTAAAAAGCATAAAAGTCAAGAACTTGTCAAAAGATACTCCGGAAGGTGAATTTTCAAGTGATGAAAGGAAGAGCGAAAGATTTTTCTCAAGAAAAACTTGGATCGATTGTGCAGTTGAAATCAGTATAATTCAACGCTTCAAGGGCTTTCACTTTACCGCGGCATCTTGCATCTCACCAAGAAAGGTTACTTAACAGTTCACCCGTGTTAATGGGAGGAACGAGTAGCTCAAACTCTGTGGAAAAAGCTCTTTCTTTGGACAAACCGTTTGATTTTTTTGCCGATGCTTGTTTTTACTTTACTGAAGCTTACGTATTTTCAAGTGGTAGAAACCTCTACAACACAGCGCAGGACAGTGAGGTAAATTACATAAATAGAAACTTGACAATTGGTCTAATCGTTGTTACTTTTGTTCAAGAATGAAACTTGTATTTTTTTTTCTGGAATGGATATAAATAACAATCATCTGTACTCTTTTTGGACGCAAAGAAGTAGTTGAATTGTTTGGATTTTTTTTGTTACGTTGTTATCTTTGCAAGCGAACGAGTGTTTTTACTCGGCTTAGCTGACTGTTTTTCGACCTTGGTACCTCAACAGCGTTAAGAAACTTTTGCCCTTATCTTAATAACACGTAATCACAATGAGTCCTCGTAAAATTAAGGATTAAAGCTCGAGTAAAAAAAAGCCGATCAAATGCATGTGCATGTGCACGTCTCAAAATCTGGCATAAAGTTGTCAAAATGCTGTCAAAAATGTCAAAGACCAGCGCGCTTCACTCGTCATTTGAAAAAGGATTTAGAGATCTTCGTCGAAAGCAATATTAAGTTTCGCCGTCTGTAAACATGTCGTCTTAATTTGTTTGAACCGGTAAGAATCAGCGTTTGGATGTTAAAAACACCGAAATGGGTTGACTGGCTGGGCTGGCTTTGATAAATTTTATAGTGGACGGGTCTGCGAGAGAAATGCTGTTGTGGTCTTCGTTAACTGGACGACGCTTTGCCACTGAGAATCATTAATTGAAGAAGGTTCTTCGGAAGACATGGGAAGTACCAGTAAAACTATCAAAGCTCTTTAGCGTTTTGTGTCAGCCAAGGAAAGATTTTGTGGGAAATGGCGCTATTATTCAGCTCTGTCGCGTTCCGAGTGATTGCTGCCTCAGTGATTCCTGTTGACTGCTCTAAACGATCAGGTGTGGAACTCTTTTTTGTCTTTTCTACGGACATTTATGTCAAAATTGCTGAGCAATTTTTGTTCATCGGGAGAAATGGTGCGGCATTTGCGCATATCAATGAGCCATTGCAGCGGACCATTCAAGCATGAATGCGCGATAAAAGCATCATAATAGTAAAGAAAATGGTTGGTTTTGGTGCAGCAGACTGACTAAAATCGTCTTTTCGGAATCCAAAAATGTTTATTCTTTGAAATGATAGAGCGGATTCCTATACTTAAAGGGTTAATCTATCATCGTAGCCTAGTTTGAAGTGAAATAAATGAGATTAAGTTGTAGACTTTTGACTGTGAAAATCAGGATTTTTGCGGTATCGACAGTATGGAAAACGACCCTTATCAGAGTTAGGCACTGATTTTCGTCCAAACTAAAGACAAATCCTCAGATGGTAGAACGGATTATTTAAGACACATGTATCACCTACACGTTAATAGCTTTTTCTCGTAATTTGGAGCAGAATAAGTTGTAGACTTTTGCGTTTGAAACTGTACGGTTGAAACTTGGAGCGAGCTCCGAGTCGAGTCATTGTCTTTGCGAAAACAATGGTTGCGATGAAGACAGAATACGCAGTAATACTCCATTGAAGAAAGCCAGTCATATGTAGCAACTTAATCTGCATATAAGTATATCTAATAGAAATGATTGCTATCATGTTGGTCATTGCCTTAATTATTTCATTTGGTGGCTTCTAAAGAAGCACGATGTTTTTTTTTTATCTTTCCTAATCGGAAAGACGTGCTCACATGGTCTTCAGGAGCGAGGTATAAAGGCTTCCTTAAGATAATGCGAAATCGTTCGACTGGACGGGACATTTTCCTGACATCACAATAAAAGAATAAAAATACCATTTTAGACTGATTATTCACAATTTAATCCTACTTTGCGATAACTTCGCCATTTCGTCCCAAGTCCTTTTTTCATCCAGCGTGGCAAAAGATTCACTTACCAGCGTTGCTTTACGCGCTTAAGGTTTTTTTTTTTTTTGTGCAATTGGGTTTGATTTCTTTGCTAGGATGGGCATCAGATCGGGCCTGGCAGAGTCGAAGCAAAATCAAACGTATCGCGAGGAACACTCGGTACAGAGTGCACGACTATAAATTATTACTTAATTTACCACTATTACGTTTATCTCTGCGTGCATGTAGTTGCAAATGAGAGGAAACTGGCTACTCTACTTTTTTATATCGCCGTTTTAAACGGTAGAGAAGTTGGTGATAGCACCAAATTCACTTAACTCCACTCGTCATAAAAGTTATTAAATACGGTAAGCGAGACCGCGGGCTAAGTGTTTTTTGTAGCTTTTTCAGCGCGTTCTAACAGTTACGCTTGGATTAATTTACAAGCATAAATGTGTGATTTGGCCAAACAAAAGAAAAGATAATAGAACGATTCGGTTATTGTTAGTTTGACCCCCATATTCCATATTAATGAGCTCGGCCGCGCGTTCATGGCAACCAATGAAATGGCCTCCTCTTGAGCGTTTTCGAATAACAATAGGGACCTTAAGCAACGACGACGGCGACGGCAACGAAAACGTCATTTCAAAATATAGCTTCTCGGTTCTGTAACTCTTTCACGGTTATTTCAACTTGTTTAACTTAAAAAATGCTGGCGAAATGTCCAGGAACAAAATTACTATGCACGACGTCAAAGTAGGGAAAAAGAAAGAAACATTTGCTGTCATGCGCTCAGGTTCTCAAGAAAACATAAAAATTGGTCATTTCACGTTGTTGTTTTGCAGAGGACGGCAAAGAAATGTACCAAAAACCAAAACGCACGTGCAGAGCGATTGTTTTTGCTCATTAAGTCTATTGTTTTGCTACGTTCTCGTTGCCGTTGCCGTCCTCGTTGCTTAAGGTCCCTAAAAGTGAAATGACAGACCTACAAACTTTCGCTGACTGTAAGTAAATGTCGCGAGAACAATAGCCATTTCTCCCGATGACTTGTCTAATTTCTCCACCTTCTCCAAGAATCTTTGAAGAAATATTATTTGTATTGTGCTTTGTTTTCTTGTAATACTTATGTTTGTTGTTCTGTTGTTTCTTAACCGCGGTCAGTTCCTGTTGACTTCTCTTAACGATCAGTTTTTACCCTTTATTGTCTTTTCTACGGGCATTTATGTCAAAATAAATACCGATTTTTTTAGATTAATCAGTACAAGCTATTTTAATTACAAGCTAGTCTTGTTTAATTTCTCCACCTTCTCCTTCTTCGAGCAAAACACTCGTATCGTACTTTGTTCACTTGTAGTGTTTTTTTTATCCGCTTTGAATTCCGTTACGCTTTCATCTGAAAGTAGTTAGGACTCACGAATGTCTGTATTTTTTTGCAAACGTCTGGTATCGAAAACTCTTCGTTTTCCCTGCTGCTGCTCAATTGTTTTGGACACAAATTAAACTGGCCCAAATAAAGCCATGCGAAGTTGTTCGGTGAGAGTGCGTAGCTCCGATTCCGGGCTTCGCCTGGTTAAATATATATATGGCCTTCCGCTTTTCTTTTTATAATCGCTACATACCAGACTGGAATGGTGTTCCATCGAAAATCATGCATGCACCTTCTTTAAAGTGCCCCCAACCCCAAATTTTTTTCATTTTAAATGATTCGTCTCTGAATTAGAAGCACAATCGTGAAAAAAATTTTTGATTCCGTTGAATCTTCGCTTTTCTGTGCCCCGGTAAAGTCTCGAGATTACGACCAAAATCGCCACCATTTTGTTTCACGAGTAGTAGGTAACGAGTCAGTCCTTATTCCGGTGAGTACTGGACTGACTTCTTACTTACTACTCGAATAAGCGCCGAGGAGCGCAGCGACGAGGAAATAAGCACAAGCATATAGGATGCGCGATTGGTTTATAAGGCCGCGGGGAAGAGGTAATTAATTATTTTTTGTGGAAAATTTTCGCGCACATATATGGCGGCCCGGCAATTGAACAATGGCGAGCGCAGAGTGATGAGTGGCGAGCGACCAGTTCCCGCACCTCGAAGAAGGAGAAACCCTCCTGTAGCCCCACCCCGAAGAGGAAGGGCAGCCCCAAGACGTCCTGTTATTGAAAGAAACCCCAACACAGGCAATTATGGCATTCTTGAAGAATTTTTTCAACAAACAAACAGAGAAAGAGAAGGTGTGCAACAAAGCAGGGCAAGGCGCGGGCGACGGTTTATTGAGTGGAGAGACACTGAAAACCTGTCTGAAAATCTTACAAACACTTTTATGGAAAGAATTTACGAAAGAGCACAAACGTCATTTTACATCCGCTATGCTTATTCATACTGGTTACGCAACATTGAAGATGATTCCTTGTTATTGTTTCACCACAATAGACGAGATGACACACGATGGATTAACAATAGAGCAGACGCACGCGAATTTCTTTACCAAAGAGAATCAGAACGCTTAAACCAAGAAGGAGCTGCCCCACCAAGCACAAAATGGGTGTTTGACAAGTTTGAAGATGTTGTGGTTAAACTAATATTTGGGAGGCAGGCTTTGCTTGGAACAGGATTACTTCCTGATTGGTTACAAGCATTATCCCAGGGTCGCCACGGAATTCACTGTTTGGACACATATCAAGATAACCTTTGTCTTTGGCGATGCATGGCCGTATTTCAAGGCGCAAGGAGAGACAGATGCTCACAAAAAGCAAGGGAGCTCGAGTTAGCACAAAGCTTTCTTCAACTTGAAAAACCCCCAAAAGATTGTCCTAAAACATCACTTGACGAATTTGAAAAAGTTGAAAACCACTTCAACCACAACAAACCCCTTTCAGAATGGATTGGGTTTCGGGTGTTTGAACCAGAAAGACAAAATGAAGAAATTGTTTGGAAGCTGCTGAAAACCCCTAATCTGAGAGCACCCAAAATTATTGCAATTGGTGTTTATGAAGGGCATACCTTTCTGATAAAGAAAAGCATTGAGGGGTTGGGATCGGCTTACATTTGTTCACACTGCGGAGCTTTTACATTGAAAAGGGAATTGACCTTTTGAAAGACGCAGTCGGCATTCTAGGAGTCAGCATGCACTATTTGTTGAGGGGAGCGGTTGAGTGCGGCGCTGAGCTTTGGAGTCCTTGCAAAGAAGCTTATGACATTTTGAAAGGCGCAGTAGTTGGTGGGCCAAGTTTGGTATTCACAAGATACCACGAAGCAGGCAAAACCAAAATAAGAAACACAACAAAACCATGCAAAAAAATTCTGGGTTACGTCGCAAACGCTTTGTACCTGCCAACAATGCTTCAGCACATGCCGTGTGGGAAAGAAACCGTGATCCGCGTTCCAAAAGAAAAGAAAGCCATCATGGTGCCGAAGTTTATACAGTGTTTGAAACAGGGAAAATGGTTTGGTTTTGCGGAAGTAGACATCGAAGTGCCTGAAGCCCTGCGCCCCAAGTTCGAAGAAATGTGTCCACTTTTTATTAACAAGCAAGTGCCAGAGCAAGCTGTGCCAGAGCATATGATGGAATACTTGAGAAAGACAGGCAGAAACAGAGGCGATGGAAGAAAGTTGGTGGGCGCGCTAAAGGCCGAAAAAATGTTGGTGTATGCTCCGATGCTTCGTTGGTACATTGATCACGGGTTGGTGATTACAGCCATTCATCGAACAATCGATTACCAACCAAAAAAGATTTTCACCTGGTTTGTGGAGCAAGTAACCGAGGCGCGCCGAACGGGTGATGTTGACAAAAGCAAGGCGCTACTGGCTGACGTATTCAAACTTCTGGGAAACAGCGCTTATGGAAAGATGATTGAGGCTGTTGAACGACAAACAAACACCTGCTTTACAAAGAGTGAAAAGGTTGTTGACAAAGAATTGCGAAGCGCGTTCTTTGTGGATTTGGATGAGATTGGGGATGCATACCAAATTGAGAGCAGGGAGAAAAAGATTACAATCGAAAGACCATTTCAAGTTGGCATTGCTGTTTATCAGTTGGCCAAACTAAGGATGCTGGAGTTTTACTACGATTTTCTGGATAAGTATGTTGACCGTAGCGACTTTGAGTTAATTCAGATGGACACAGACAGCTGCTACATGGCCCTGTCGGCAGACACCCTTGAGGACGCAGTCAAACCTGAGTTAAAATTACAATTTAAGACCGAAAAAAACCAGTGGCTCGCGTGGGACAAGTGGAGAGGACGCACCCCAGGGTTGTTTAAACTGGAATGTGAAGGTAATCGAATGATTGCCCTTTGCTCAAAATGTTATTATGTTGATAAAGAAGGAGAGAAAAGCAAGTTTAGCACAAAACGGATGAACCAAAGGCAGAACGCAATCCGGTGGGAACGTTTCGAGGCTGCACTTTACGGACACAAAGACATTGCGACAAACAAGGGGTTTCGAATACGAGAGGGAAGAATGGTTACATACACACAACAAAAGCTGGGGTGAGTGCCTTTTACGACAAGAGGTGGGTGTTGCCGGATGGTATCCACACCGAGCCAATTGAATTTCATCTGTAATAGGACAATGATACCAGTGTGCGAAGGAATTATTGTAAAAATTGTTGTAAGCACAAAGTGTCCAAAATCTAACGGCGCTTGCTTGCAATGTTTGCAAACCGGAAAAAACCACAAATTTGATTTGCCGGTGGAAAGCTACAACAAAACATACCACGAAATTGTCCCCACCAGCTATTACCTGAGAAGAAGTTGGGTAAAAAAGAACGTTAAGCAGGCTTAGCAGGAGGAAGCTCGGTGTTTGGTGTAACAACCATCAACTCTTCCCGCACGAAGCTGCGTTTTGGTTCGCCGCCCATTTCAGGGTCGGCAATCCAATACATCACCGGTTGGTCAGGTTTAATCATAACCCGCGCAACCTCGAAAACTTTTAGCGACCAGATTGGATCTGTTGCTCGGCGCGTGCCCCCCCTCCAACTCGCCGGGTTGGTACAGATAGCGCACCTCTGTTCCGGCAGGGATAATTTTTTCGTTCCTTCCAACAGGCCTGGAATAAAAAGTTGCAGGGCGAGCAGAAACAGATTGTTTTTGGATGGCGACTGCGGGTTTCAAACCAGTCAGCCGAGTGGTTTGATTATTCATTGCGGCAACAACTCTGGGAAGCCGCGCCACCCACTTAACCGCTCGTTCCCCTTCTGCCAACCGCATTTCAACCGCGTATTGCTGTCGAAACAGGCGCTCTGCCAGAGTACGATTAAAACGTTCCACAATCGCCTGGTCGCGATGCACCTCCACATGCCCGCGGCGAATGGTCGTTCCATGTTTTTCCATTTCCCTGGAAACCGCGCCCATAAATTCACGCCCTGGATCCACCTGAAGCAGCTTTGGCCATCGAAGAGGTCCACGTTTGTAAATCTTTTGGAAGGCTTGCGCCACTTCGTCGGAATTTTTTGTGGCCAGAGGCTCGGCCGCCTTGAATCGACTGGCCACATCAACAACAGTCAACGCGTATTTGAAAGTTTTGCGACCCACCCTGTCGTGGGGCATAAAAAGCAGATCGGCTTGATGCGCCGCATTCGGGGTTGGAATGTCAAACTTCGGCCGGGGAATGTGGCGCGGAGCAGGAAGAAAAACCTGCCAAAGCGCTTGTTTTTGCAGCCAGTGTTTGGCGGTGGCTTCCGAAACCTTTGCAGCTTGGGCCAGTTTTTTCGCCGCGGCAAACCCCTTCCAATAACCCTGCGGACTGTAGTAAATTTTTGAAAGGCGTTGATTCATTTTGCGTATATAAAACCACAAAAAGATGGCAAAGTGTTGTGGTGCAAAAATGGAAACAGACCAAAAAAACTGGGAACATTTTTGCAACATTTGCAAACGGGTTGAAGAACTTGGCACCCCAGTTCAAACAAGACAAGAGGTAGGGTGGGAAGTTCATCCAGTTTCATACATTAACCTGCGCTAAGTTCTTCAAAAACACGAAATAATTGTTGATGCCAACGACCCGCAAAGGTGGAAGTTTTTAGCGCATGTAATTCATGACTACAGAAAATACATTTACCCCAAATCGGTAAACTATGTGTGTTTTCTTTTTGGCTAATTTTTAAAAGCTTCAAACAGGGTTTGGCCACAACGCAATCAAATACTTGCAAAGCTTTACCCTGAAATTAAGAAAATTTACCCCAAGACGCGACGCCGGGCGAAAGAAAGGTTTAATGAATGGTGGGAAAATGTTACTCGGCAATAAAACATTTTGCGTATTTTCTTTGCAGTTTTTCCGGGATTTCCATGCAATGGTCAGAAATAAAGTTGTCAATCATTTTAAGTTTATCAAGGAACTCGGTTGAATTAAAAGGTTCGCCCCGAAGATAAAACCGGATTTCATCCAATATTTTTTTATACTCTACCCGGGCAAAGTTTGCCTTTTCCACCTTTTTGTCGTATTTTTTTGCAGTTGCGACAATTTTGACAACAACACCGAAAGTCGTCAGACTACCAATAACAGCGGGTTGAAGGGTGGCTCCACCAGCAACAGCGCCGGCAAAAACGGCTTTACCCGCAACCACGTTGCAAAACAGGTTTTTGTGGTGAAATGAGCGGGCAAGTTTTTGGTAACCTCAATGTTTTTTATGATAAAAAAAATGTAAAGACGTTTCAACATTGCAACCACATCTTTGTGAAGAGTTGGTTCGATGTGGTTGAAGTCAAAAATGTTAATGGGAGGTAGCACCTTTGTTCGTTTTCTGAAACGCATATATTATGCCAAACATTTTAAAACTATTAAAGTGCCATTTGTTATTCCTTGTACCCTAATTTCAAAATTTTGAAATGAATTTAAGAAATCTCTTAAAATAAGTTGGTTTGGGTTTGAGGGTTTTGTTTCATTTAACAAATTAATTACTTGCCCCTTTTTACCTTTAAGAAAACTTGGGGTGGAACCAACACGGGTTATCTGTTGTGTGCGAGTATCCCTTTTGTAAAAACCGAAAGCAGCATCCACATCACCAAAACAATATAAATCCACTCCAATTATAACACTAAAAAACTGTTTGAGTTTGTAATCCCATTTTGTATCAAACCTGTAAAATTGTGGGCTTTGATATTTTAAAGTTTTTGCAAGTGTTTTACTTCCAATGTGATAAACCATACCTGGTATAATAAAAGGTTTTTCAAACCTTAAACCCCCCCCCCCCCCCAATAACGGAATAAAACATCATCGTTATTAAAAACACCATAATTATTTAAATTTAAACTACTGCCCAACTTTGCCTCTTTAATTAAAAAGCTGTTCATATTTACATGGTTTAACATTGTTAATTCCCCATTTGTTCCATCAAACAACGACGCGCTTCCATTTTTTACTTCTTGCCCATTCATATCCATATTCCATTAAACCATAAACAACCATATGCCCAGTGGGGTTTGGAAAGTTGGTTGTTCCATGCAAATCCAAATATAAATATTCCCGCTGACCAACTTGTCTTTTTTGAAAATGCAACAATAGTTTTACATAGCCAGCAACAGAGGCCGTTGGTTGAGAGGTTTTCTTTGTAATTGTACCAAATGAAAGAGTGTCGGCAGTTGCATAAACCCCAACATTTTGCATTTCCGGGGGGAAAAAACTGTGCAATAAATGTATAAAAACCGATTGGGAGTTGGAAAAGGTTAAAACCAATTCTTGAACGATATTGTTTCGTTTCATCTTTGTCGCCAATTAAAGTAAAATTGTATGCGTTTTTGTTTATTTGGTGGGATGATGCTGTAAATTTTGAAATACTATGCACAGTTATGTTATTTTCATCTGAAGATTCGTCCACATCCTCCATTAAATATTTGAAAGGGTTCTCTTGTGGACCGGAGGGGTCGACATGTGAATTGTCAACATATTTTTTGTTTGCCCCATCTTTTTGTTGCAAAGGGTCTTTCACATTCGCGAGTGTATGGTCGTACATATCAAGCATGCCTGCCATTTGCCCGCCAGCAAGTTTGAGAAAAGGGGCTTGGTCAACATAAATTTTGTTGGCAACATCTTTGTCGGCGGCCGGAGCCCCAACATTTTCAATTATTGGTTGGTCATCGACTGATCGCCATACATTGCAGTCGAACTGTCTCTTCGAAGAAAATAGTAATCGGTGTATCTTTTTGTCGCCCCGTCGTCTGCGTCGATGGGTGGAGCAAGATTAATAAAGGCGTTGTTGTTCATGTTCAGGTTTTTTTGCGCGATTGCATCGAGTTTGGTTTGCAACCCCTGGTCCACATATTTTTTGTTAACGGCGTTCTCAGCGGGTGTGCTGTTATCGGAATCTTTCAAATCTTCAATGGCGTACCCGGCCATGTTCAAATTGCCCTCCGCCGGGTCGGTCCCGTCCCGTTTCAAACAACTCGCAATTTCAGAGTCGACGTAGCTTTTGTTTGTGGCGTCAAGGATGTCCTTGGGGTAAACCATGTTGGTAATAAGGTTTCGCCCCATGTCAAGGTCTCCTGTCATCGGAGCGCTTCCATCAAGCCGCGCAAATGTTGCTGTAACAAACTCCTCATTTACCGCATCACGCGGGCAGGTGGGTAAGCCCAAATTTTGAATTTGGTGCCCACCCGCGTCAATGGGGCCAGTCATTGGTTTACTACCGTCAAGAGGAAGAAAAGCGCCTTCTGTTGATGAAGGCCGAAGTTGGCCGCTTCTTCTGGGTCTAAATGAAAAAAACCCCATTATATACTTTCATCAAAATTCTTTTTCATGACTTTTTGGGGTTTGTCGTAATAAAAGAAGGAAAATTTTTTGCCGGTGGCGCGGTCCAAAAGGTCAGGCGGCACTCCCAACTCATCGGCAATACGTTTGTTTTCCCTCGGGAGAAACCGGAAAAAGGAAAAATGGCTGCAGTTGTCGCGGATGTTTTCGGGAACCTTGTAATAGGTTTGTGTAAGATAAATGAAGCTGCAGTTCCTGTGCCGCCCGTTGATGAAATAATTAATGATGTCATTTTGGTTTTTTTTCACAAACCAAATCATCAAACACAACAATTTTCTGGTTGTCGGGGAGGGGAGCTCCTCCAACGGAATTATTTCATCACCCGGATCTTCAATGACATCATACCTCACCTCAGGATTCACATTTTCGGCAAAATCATCCAAAAGTATTTGATACTTGTGTTGGTGGAGGTTTTTTGAGAAAAGAAAAACCTTATCAGATTCCAAAATCGCGTAAAGCATATGCAGCAGAATGTTTGTTTTGCCGGAGCCGCTGGGCCCACAGATTAACATTCTGAAAATATCTGCTGGCATGGAGGGGTCGCCCTGCCGAAAACCGGATTTCACATCACCGGCGGGGTCATAATTTGGAAATAATTTAAAAGGGTGGCAAAAACGAGCGGAAGAAGAGGCCATGGTTGAAAGGCAAGAAAGAACAATTAGACAAGCGGCTAAAAAACAGCGACTTGAAGACAAAATCGGCGCAATAAAGGCAGAAAAGCTGCTAAAACCCGTGACAAAACGGTTGAATCGCGGGGTGCCTGATAATGAGCCCGAGCAGGCCGGGCCAAATTATGCAATGGATGAGTTTGACAGAATCAACCCGATTGATTATGATGAATTTCACCCCGAAGCTGAAACAGAAGAAGAAGAAGAAGAAGAAGAAGAAGAAGAAGAAGAAGAAGAAGAAGAAGAAGAAGAAGAAGAAGAAGCAACAGAAAAAGCTCTTCCTTCTCCACCCCAACCCCTTAATTTATCCACAATTTTGGTAAACGCCAAAAGGCTTATAAAAATGAACGAAACCAACCCCAATTACCTTGTTCAAAGTAAAAAATCTTCATTTCATGGCTTCAGCATGGCTGATTTGGTGAACTTTGTTGAAGAGTACGATACTCAAACAAAAAGAAAAGGTCCAAACCCCGAAGAACTCCGCAGTGGGCAAAAGGCCTTAAAGCGGGCCCCACCAAAAAAAGCAACCCCCCGACCCCTTTCAAATTGGGAGCAGGCTATTGTGGGTCGCCGAGATGCGATTGAAGGGATGGAAGAAGATGAGGATTCGTCTGAATGGAGGGAGGGTAGTGGTTTTGGGGAAGCCGGCGACAAACTAATTAATCAGCTTTATTTAGGTCTTGGTTCAATTCGGGCCGGCAACTCTTCAACTAAACTTCGAAAACAGATGGGTCGTGTAATCAAACAGCTTTTAAAGCTTGGAATACTTAATCAACTTCAGGCCAACAAAATTTATGCTGATTACATAGAGAGATGTATCATTTGCAGCTCGACTCAAGTCTTGCAAAACTTCAAAGAGGTGGAAGGAGACAAAAATCTCATGATTTTTCAATAAAACTCACCCCACCAATTAGCCTGGAAAGGGGAAAAGCATATGAGGCGGCGCTCGACAATGTGATTCATATGAGCTACTCTTGGTACAACGTTTCTGCCGCTTAAGGCAAAAACACGGTGAAATGGAGGAAAGTGGGTGAAAGTTGGAAAACAATTCAACTCCCCGACGGGCAGTACGATTACACAGATTTACAACGAGCGCTGCAAACAGGCGCTGGGTTTGTTGATCCCACCGCTCAAGACAAAAAGTACATTTTTCATTTGTATTTTGATTTTGCCATTACTCGCGTAGTGGTCGGTGTTGCCACGGGTTACGAGCTTGACCTTACAACTGGCGATTTTAGTAAATTGATTGGTTTTAACAAAAGGGTTTTATCGGGCCCTACAAGATACACTGGTGATACCATACCCAACATTACAAAAGACATTGATTGGGTTTTCATTCATTGCGATTTGATTACACGACTTGCAACCGACATTCCTGATGATGTTCTGTTTACCTTCTCAACAGCCAATCTTCAATCAAGCTATCCTTTAAAAATAACACCTCTTCGCCAACAATTTCACCCAGTCAACAAACGGGTGATTGAGGAAATAAGAATAAGAATCACGGACGGGCGGAACAACATTCTTGATCTCAATCACAGCGAAGTGGCTTTAGATGTTACAATAAGAGAGGTCTTGATTTGTTAACATAAAATATATGAACCGGGTGAGTGAGTGGATGAGATTTTATGATGATGGTGTTGGAAGATACCGATACCGCCACAAGGGTTCAGGAGTGGTGCGCGACACCCTCATGGCAATTGGCAAACAGCTCAAAAAAGCAGCCGCCTCCGTGGTAAAAAAAATTGCCACAAAAACCGCTGAAAAGGCTGCTGAACAAGTGGCTTCAGTTGTGACCGAAAAGGGCGGCAAAAAAAATCACCAAATTTTACAAAAACGAAAACAAAACAAAAAACGCCCTTCAACAAAATCTTTTTCAAACAAAAAACTCCCCCCGACAAAACCCGCTTCAGACTCCATGGTTAAGCTTGCTCAAATTTTGGCAAACAAGTTATAATTTTTTTGGTTTTAATAGAAGATGTTCAGATCTTCAGACATGTTGGAAAGGGTTGATTACCTTAGTTACGAACCCAAAACCCTCATTATTTTGCCGGGAAATGGGCAAAGACAGGTTGACAATTCTTTGGTTTTCACCATGAAAGATCGTGATATTCATGTTGACTGGTTTAACGCTTATTTTCGAGTGGAATACCAGCTGCAAGTTACCGCCAACGGCAATTTTGTGGCGGCGAATGTTGAGTCGGCGCCCGTTCATGGCTCCTTTTCACTCATTAAATCTTTATAAATAGGCACAGCAACCACAACCGCCCTTTACCAGGCAAACGACGTTCATCAAATAATTTTCATCAAAAAGACTATTCTTGCAGTGTGGCAAAAGACGAGTTTTGGTATCTTGACAGTGACAACACAACCGTAACAGGCGCGGCCGCAACTAATAGGGCGGGGGGGGGGGGGGGGGAATAAGGGCGCGGTCACTTCTTTCCCAGGGTGATCCCCATTATTCCTCTCAAAAACTTTTCATTTTTCGAAGAATTAGCCAACCGCCTTCTTCCACCAATGCAACTTAAACTCACAGTGACCCCTCAAAGCGATGCTGAAAGAATTTTGGTGGCGCTGCGGCAGCTAATCATTGGATTGTCATTACAAAAATGCAGCTATGAGTTCCAAAGTTAACATTTTCACCGAAAGGTTTGACAATGGTAAATGAAAATTTCATGACACCAACCAAATGGACATACATGCAAGAAATTCTAGCTCCCCAAACAGCCGCAAAAGGGCAATGGACAATATCATCCGGACTTAAGAACGTCAAACACGTGTTTATTTTCATTCAAAAAACGGCGGCCCTTGCCGTTGCCACGACAAGTCCATACGTTTTTCACACTTTCAGTCTTGATGGGGGGAGGCAAAAATTTCATCTTGCCGTTTGCAGTACGGCGCAGCCTTTTACCCTGACCCGGAATATGATGGTGATGATTTGATACGTATACGACGCGATTTAATTGATTACAGTTACAGGAAAAATGATGTAAACACTGGAACGCAACTAAATACAGCCAACTATGAAACCCTTTATCCCGTCATTCATTTTTATCTTCGGGCAACAAAACCAAGTGTGCCTGGGAATAAAAAAATGTTAATCTTTCACTACCAACTAAACCAAGCCGCTACGCAAAATTACACTATGTTTGCGGCGGTTTTGAATGAAGAAGAGGTTTTGATAAGTCAGGTTGGAAACGAGTTGGTTGTTTGCACCACGTAATTGTTCCCTTTTAATAGAAGATGAGCGCGGTGTATCATCAGTTCAAAGTGGCATTGACCGACGACCAAAAATGCAAACTTGCGAGGGCTGTGAGAAACGGAGAGCCCGTAAAGCTTAGGGTAAAAAAGGCCCAACTCAATAAAGGGGACACCCTTGGATTAACCGCCAGACAAATTGCCCACCTTAAACGCGCTGCCGGCGCGGGGAATGGGGCAGAAATTAAATTTTCAAAAACACAGCTCATACGCACAAAAACCATGATGGGCGGCAATATTTTTTCAACCGCGTTCAATTTGGCCAGGGCTACCGCCCCCGCCGTTGGTAAAGCTTTGGGTATGGTTGGTCTTAGCTTTGGAGCAGAAAAACTTCTAAACAAATTGTTTGGTGGCAACATTGCCCCGAAACACATTGAACTTTACAAACTTTTTCAAAGATTGACCCCCACGCAAAAACAACAAATTCAAAATTATCTTGTTGGGTAGGGTTTGGTTCGCGGAGGGGGTGTAAAGCAGTATGGGGGTTTCTTGGTATGCTAGCTTCAATTGGCATTCCGCTTGCAATCAACCTTGTGAAAAAGGTTTTTGGATGAGGGATGCAAATACAGCCGCGTTCCCGTCGTTCCGTTCCAAGACTCCCCCCACCACCACCCTCTTCAGGGGGTGCAATGCAAATGCGCCCGCCGCCTGTTTATGGTCGATGGGAAGATTGGGAATACCCAGTGATGATGGGTAGAGGTAAAAAAAAAATGAGGTTTAAAGATGTTGGACTTTCCAATGTGGATTTGATGAATTGGTGCGAATATCTTGGCATACCAATCAAAGGAATTTTCTCCCGCAATGAAGTTAAACCTTTGCAACATTCCCCCTGCATAATTAATCTTGACGATTTGGGCAATCTTGGAACACATTGGGTTTGCTGCTGGAATGGAAAAGATATCGAATATTTTGATTCTTTTGGGCTTCCGCCTCCAGCTGAATGGGAATATGAAATGATAAAGGCGGGGCGAAAAACCTTTCTTCTCAATAATAGTCAAATCCATTGGATCCAAAGTTTAAGATGCGGTTATTACTGTTTGTTGTTTTTAAATGAAAGACACAAAGGGGTAAGTTTTAAGGATATTTTAAAAAGGTTTTCCCCGAATGTGTTTCATAATGAACAAGTTGTAAAAAAATACTTTGTTAATACCAACCAAAATTAACACTTTCAATACAGCCATGGTAGAATGGTATTGTGTGCGCGACAAGCGCAAACCCCGAATGTTCCGGGGTCCGAAACCACAACCGCAACAAAAAATGGAAGAAAACTTGGCAAAGCCAAGTGCGCCGTCTGTGGCGCAACCAAAACACGCTTTTTGCCAATGGGTGGTGTTGCAAAAACACCAAAAACTCCAAGGAAAACAACAAGGAAAAAAAAAGCAAGTAAAGGGTGAGGGTGTTGGCAAAGATATTGCTGGTACTGCTTTAGATTTGTTTCTCCACCACGGGGTGCCTTATCTTACAAAAAAGGGGGTGGAAATGGGTAGATATTACACTTCCGAGGCCATGCGAAATCGCCAACTTCAGCAGCGGGCAATTAACTATGGGATTCGCAAAGCCACTCCCATCTTACAAAAAGTTGGCACTGAAGCTTTGAATCAGCTTTCAACCAAGGTGCGCCCCAACATCCGTTACAAAACTGACAGACCCGATTTGGACGGCGCTGGTTTGGCTAATTTCTTTGACCCGCGCTTCCGTTCACAAGGTGTTTTGGTTCCCAAGTTTGCCACTGACATGAAATTTTTGAATGCCTTTGGCAAAGCCATTCCTCAACACCACGGGTTCATGGAAATTGCCAAAAAAACCGCCCGTAACTACTTTGGCAGCAGCGTTCCGCTTCCCCCCTTTCCATTTGTCGATTTCAAAAACCTTTGGGACGTCGTTTCCAACCCCAAACGTTTTAAAGGGCCAGAGGTTTCGGCTGCGGAATATCGTAAAATGGTGGCCGACTACAAACGCCAGTACGCTGATTACAAAAACCAGGGCGGCACGGGCAGTTACGGCTCTTGGATTAAATGGAAAGGGTACGGGGCTGGTTTCCTCGGTAATTTGGTTTTTGCATCTCCAGAACAGCTGCAAAAATGGGCTGCGTTTGTCCCCGCTCTTGTCAAGGGGCGATGGTTTGACACAGTTTTCAAACACACCATGCAAAACTATTACGGCAAAGGGATTGACGTTCACAACCTGATTGGCAAACTTCCCGCGCCCAAAGGGGGGTGGACTCTGCCCGGACACAAATACACCGGCCCCTACAACCCTTTGCATCACCAACTGGATTACGACCCCGAAACGGGGGAAATATTGCAAATCTTTCAGCAACCCACCGGGGCAACCGATGCCGTTGCAATGCAGCACGACGTTGATTACAGCAGCTGTGGGTTTCGCGCAAAAAAAATATGGTGAAAACGAAAAAAAATGCAAACACGTGGCTGACCGCAAAATGGTTCAAGCTTTAGACGCTATCCCCTGGAATCAAAGACAATGGGGCCACGCGGTGGCCCGCAACGCAATTAATGTGAAAGAAAAACTTGGGTTGGGTGTTTAATCGCTTTCATCTTCATGCTCTATAAACTCTGTCATACTGGGTGTAACTTTCTTTCGGAAATATAGTTATCTTGTTTACCTTAAATTTTTTAAGGTACTCTTCAAATAGTTTTAAAGATTCAGCGCTTTTTTAAATATTTTAAGACCCTTTTCTTGGGAGGTGCTTAATATGTCAAGGGGTGAAAAGTCTTTATTCCACAATAAACGTTCCATTTTTTTACGAGGATTTAAAATAGCATCTGAAGGCTTTTTAGCATAACCAATAGATTCAACCGTTTTCCATCTATTCAGTTTTTTTCCTTTTGGAATGTTCATACGACAATTATTGCATCGAATAATGTAAACCTTTGATGGTCTTATTAAATTTGAAAACCCATCAGAAGGTGATCTTGTAACATCAATAAACTCGCTATCATCGTAAATAAATATTCCTTTTTTAGCTTTTTCACATTCTAAACAAATAATGTATTTGTGAATTTTATCCCACCCCATCCTTTTTTTGTCCTCAATTTTTTGTTTAATCACCTCCTGCAAGATTTTTTCTTGCATCTCAGATGGCAGCCTCTCCATATACATCAAAAAATCTTTCTTTAATTAAAAGGCGCCCAACGCTTCATCAATAATATTTTGTTGTACGCGTAAAGGAATGACATCAGGTAAACTACCGTTTATTTCTTTTATTTTGGCTTCCAAAACACTCTCCACGCGTATTTTGGTGTTTGCCGTCCATTTTTCTTCAGTTTCTTGGTCCAACTCACCAATCTGTTCAATTTCTTCCAATGTTGTGGCCAAAAATGATTTTCCAACGGCGGCAATCAAAGGGTCGGAATTTTTTGTCGCTTCAAGCGTGCATTCGTGTATGGTTGCCCGAGCAAGCTTAAAAAGCTCGTTTTTCAGGTCTTCCAACCTATGAAAATTCCAGTTTTTTTCATCGTAATCAAGCAGAACCAGCGCGCCAAGAAGACGTGCAATGCGCCCATCAACACATTGAATGTCTACCCCGTCCCAACAATCCACAAGTGCATCAAATATCGCCTGTTTAATTTTATTGGCGTTTTCAATGTTAAGGGGGTTATCTGCACGAGACCAAACACGCCTTAATACCTCATAATCAGTAGCATCGGTGGATTTGCTAAACTCTCGTTTTGTTTCAATATAATCCACAGCTCCCTTGCAAGCTTTATATTTTAACAGCAAACGGGGTTTTCCATTCGGTCCGTGTGTAAACGCGTTGTTGTTTAATGCGTTTTGAATTTTTTTAATTCCCACAAGTTGTTCCTTGGGTTGTTCAAACCGAAGACGGGCAACAATGTCTTTTTTTGCTGCATTAACGGTTGTGTCATGGCTGTTTTGCCGGTCGTTTGTGTGTCTTATTGCCCTCTTCAAATGGCTATTCGCTATTGCTTGGCGGCCATTTGTGTTAAGAATAACATCGTTTCTTCTTTGAGAAATTATGGTATTTATCGTTAACTCCCCCAATCTTCCAAACGCCATCATTTGACTTACCAACCCCCCCCCCCCCCCCCCCACACCTCCATTATAAAAGTGGGAAATTCGGGGTCATAATTCTGTTGTTAACAATAGTTATGTTGTTACGCGCCATATAAAATAAAAATATTCATTTTTCAATTGCCAATTTCTTTACTCACAGCGTTCAGCAGCTTCTGCCCCTCTTCTTTCAACTGAAACCTTGTCAAGCGCAGGAGCTTTGTCTGGGTGATCTTTCAAAAAGTTGTCAACTTGCTCTTTCAAACTGTTCGCCCAGGCGGTTGAGTCGTACTCAGTGTACTCTTTGTCGGACAAATCTTGCACAAAAAAAGCGACCGTTTCTCTTACGGCGGCTATAACGTTTTGCAGTTGGGTATTTTTTCTTGTTTCTTCATGTGTTGCTTGAAGATGGTTGAAAACCACAAGTGCTTGGTCAAATATTCGTTTTGATGGCAAACCACCTCCGCTGCTTCCCGTATATAACAACAAATTTAATACAAACGACACGGCAGCCCTATTTCATTAACAACACGCTGAAACTCATAGCGTACTTCTTCCTCTATTGTTTTTGGGTCGGGCACCAACCACCAATGCATGAGGAGCACCAGTGAGGCAAACGTGGGTATATTTTCTCGTGATACTTTTCTGCAAAGTGGGTAAGGGGTGGCAACTTGTGTGCTTTGTTTTGCTGCATGCGAAGAAAACAATACCCGTTGCGACGACAATCTTTACATTTACCACAAATTGTGATTAATGTAAAGCATTGGTTAATTTCACAAAACGGCTCCATGTTTTTATTCTTCATCGTCATTGAACACGGGTGTTATTTTAATTGGTAATTTATTTTTTTCTGTAGCTGTTTTAAGGGTTTTATATAATTTAAATGGGGTCATTTTTTTCATTTTTGATAAGGACGACAATTGTTGAAGCCGCTCTTTAAAAAACGGAACGTCAAACAAACTTTTAATAACACCGTGCTTTTTAATAAACCATTCGTATACATAATTTGGGTATAAATAAATGTAACTTGAAGAGATATTACGATTTGTTTTTAACCATTTTTCTTTTCTTTCTCCAATGAATAAATACTCGTTTTTTATTTCTTCATAATTGCCAAAGGAATGAATAAAATTAATTTTTTTATGAAGACATGTTAAAGAAATTAAATGGTTGTTTAAGTGCCATACTTTTGTTGGAACGTTTTGCTCTTCACACCAAAACCTATCAATGTCTAATAATTCAAAGTGTACCCTTTTCCAACCCATTATTTTTTGTCTTTTAAATTTTTCCTCATTGTAAAATTGTGAAAAACTTGTGAATAACTTGTGGAAATGTAACTTGTGAAAGCTGTAATGGCTAGTCTGACATGTTTCGTCGCTGCCAAGCGACTCTTCAGAGACCTTGATGAAGATCAGACTTAATTTGGCTTACAGATTTAACATATGTGCATCTGCTGTTTCTAAACTGGTAAATGCTGGCCTGCCTGCAGTGGCACAAAAACGGTTTTTTTTAGTTAGATGGCCAGCTAAAGAGGAAGTTATTCGAACATTACCTTCCGTTTTTAAACCCTCCTTTCGAAAATGTAGAGTTATAATAGACTGCACTGAAGTTTTCTGTGAACATGCACAAAACTTGACATTAAGAGCTTTAACATGGTCGAACTATAAGCATCACAATACAATTAAGATACTGGTTGGGATCTCCCCCACTGGTGCTGTATCTTTTATTTCTAATTCTTTCGGGCGAAGGGCGTCTGACAAACTAATAACACAGAAAAATGGTTTTCTTAACAACCTGGAGCATGGAGACCAAGTTCTTGCTGACAGGGGCTTTTTAATCGAAGAAGAATTGGCTTCCAGGGGAGCAACACTTGCTATTCCCAGTTTTACAAAAGGAGTCAAACAATTAAGCATGAAAAATGTAGGGGAGTCTAGTATAGAAGACTAGCAAGAGTGCGGATTCATGTCGAAAGAATGATGGAACGTCTCAAGAATTTTAAAATACTTGTTGGAATATTACCACTTTCCCTTGTTCCTCATATTGACAACATATTAATGATCTCTGCTGCTGTTTCAAATTTACAACCTTGTTTAATAAAATAAATGTACATATGTATGCTGATACCTGTTACATCAATACATTAAAACTTTTATTAACAAAATGGACTGTATATATGTAACTTTGATATTGTAGCATCATAAGGATTGCATCACAGACTAAATGTTTCAAAAAGCACTGTATGTAACTTGTGGTTACTTGATTAAACAGATTGTGTAGGATAAGCTTGTCTGTACACATAAAGTTGCATTGTCACTTAACATTGAGTTGCTTGTTTATTTGCATTATTTATACTTAAAAATAATGTTTCATTAATGATAATAAAGTTATTAAAATTTGGTGTGAATTAACGTGGTTACCTAATTATCAAGCACTAATTAACAAGACAGTATTTACTGATAACCATTGCAAGTCTGAATATTAATTGATCACAAAATACTAGTAAGGCTAGGAGGGTACATGAAGGAGTATAAGAAGAGTGATCAACTTTCTAATCCTCGTTTTTACAATGTGGACAATACCACATTCCTTTTGGTTTCCTACGAATGCTGACGCAGGCATAGTGAAACCATACAATATCACAGGTAGGATTGTCACAAGCGATCATTTTTCCATATTCTGGCTGGCTACAGATGCAGTACAACTGCTCCGCATCTTGCTCACTGTTTTCATCTCCCATCTCTGAAATTTCCAACTTCCTTGTAAGGATCTCTGGAAGTATTACATTTTCAAAGAAAATGTCCAGTTTCGTAAGGGAGTGTTCTATAAAATTTTTGTTTAAAGGGATTCCCTCCACAATGTGCAAATCTTTGTTGGTGAAGACACAAAAGTCTCCCACTTCCATCCTATTCACATGTACCTGTAGTTGTAATTGGGTGTAGTATGCATGTGTCTCTTTCAAATGACCTTTGTCATCTAGACAAAAATCAGGATCACTTTTAGCTGCTTCCATTGGTAGTACATCTTTATGTTTAAAAGGGCATTTTATTTCAACAACTCTTGGGGGGCAGCATTTGCAAGTAGCAATCCCATCAGCTTATGCTCCTATATATGGCCCGTCAAGATCCATAACAAAGCCAGACAACCTGCTTTCAAACTTTTCATGAGTTAGCTTTTTTTCTTCTATATATCTCAGTCGGGCCTTCTCCCCATTATCAATACCCCATCGAATCTGCTTAATGTTAGAAAGGTCATAGGCATTGTAGCCCATAATTGAATTCAGTAAGTTCTCAGGAGGTGTACTCTCTTTCTTCTTTAGTACACTGTGTGCTTTGCTTGCTGTGATTCTTCCTTTCCGGTGCTCAAACCATAGGGGGCAGATAGACTGATTCCTGGTAACCTTCTCCAATTCTTTGCATTGCTCTGGAGTGACTTGCAACTCTTTTAGCTGAAGTTTGGTAAGTGAAGCGTATTCTTCTGAGTAAAGAGCTGTCAATGGCGGAGGCAGGTTGCTCTCATCTTCATCTTCTGATGCACTGTCGGTCTCCTCTGGGTCAAGTTTGGGGAGTAAACTGAAAAAAGCTGCTCTTGGACAAACCCTTTAGGCTTTTTAACACGGACAGCTCAGGGAGGGGTGATGATGGGGCGTAAGACACTGAAGGTACATCTCCTTTCCTATTCCTCTTAACAAGGTCGGTAAACTCAGCAACTGATCTGGGATTAATCTGATTGAAACATTGGGGAAGAAGATAAATAAGCATAATGAAAATAAATTATCTCAACTTAATTGCCATACACACCTATTAGTGCCTACAAGAATATTTTGTATGACAAGCAACGAACCAACCTTTTCTCTGAACGTTTTGTTCCACTTGCATGCTTCACTAGTGCTGGAAGTCTTGGTAATACCTAGCTTCACAGCAACTTCTATTTTAAACAGGATAGCGGCGACATGACTGCAAACTTCTCCAAGCCTGCGATCGAGAAAAACGAAATAAATTTTTTTTTCGTACAACGCGCCTTGTTTGTCTAGCTTTGCATCCGTTAATTTTTTATTCACATTCTTTTATTAAATGAACAGTGAGTATAATTTACAAAGAATATTAAATCTAGAAATGACATCAACTCGGACTTTTTTCTGAGTTGATGTAATTTTTAAATGAAGAGTATGCAGAGTAATGAAAGTAACCAAAAAAACAGCAACATCTTTTTTACCCGGCCATACATGTGAAGTGTGCTGCGTGGACACTGGCGTCCTTTTTACGAAGGCAGACCCACGCATCGTTAATTCTCTGGGACGGAATTACTTTCCCTTTAATGAAGTAGTAAGGGATATTGTCTCCAACTGAATGATACCATAATGGTTTAACATGGCCGCTGATGACAAACTGATACGTTTCAGGCGACTTGAAGGCCCTTTGACTCTCCCTCGTGTATATACCTGGCGTGTCGATTAAATACGTGTACAGATCCCCAAATGTTAAATCTGGCCAAGAACTGGCATTGTTTGTCCATCCTTTCAAATTATATGGGTCGGGAAGGCTACTTGCACCTTTGTTGTAGTTTAATTTAAAATGATATCGCGATCTTGCAACAGGAGCGAGACTTTTTACGTACTCGGAATCGCACGTGGAAGCCATGGAAACAGAACGAAGCCGGCTTTTTGCCAACCACTAAAGTGCGCATGTCTAAGAATGACGTCAATGTTTATAAACAAGAAACATCGCTATTTCGAAACATCAAAATTTAGCTCGATGAAGAGGCCTAGGTGACAAAGACAATAGAAACAAATTGCAAGGATTAAGGTAACTTTCATTTCCCTTTGTTTTTGTCCTCTGGGCCTGACTATCAAGCTGAATTTTGATATGTCAAAAGTAGCAAATTCGTCGATGAAAGCTTGATAGCAAATACCTTGAACAAGCTACGCCGCTTGTTTGTTGAGCTGGAGGATGTGCAGGTCAAAGGGGACTCTTCTGGTTGTTTGCGTTTTCTCGGACTCGTCCTTCGAACAAACGTCGACGGTATCGAGGAACAGGTACTGGAAGAACATGATTCAGTATCAGGGGTGTTGATAGCCCCTTCTGCTTCCACCAATTCGTTATCGGGCGATGAAGTAGCACTAGAAGATGATGGTGGAGTAGTTCGAGAATCTACAGAAGCTGCAGGCGTTGATCCCGTGCTCTTTGGGGTCTTTGACGGAACCTTTTCCCCGTCCGCATTGAACTCCTGAAAAAAAAAACATACGGATAAGTTAATGCAGGTTATTATGGAGAAACCATAACATTCCCAGTGAGTTACACTGGTCGTTCGTATCCTATCCTAACAGAATCATTATACATGGGTAATAGGCTCCTGACATGAACATACATTTCGATTTGAAATTACGGCCGACGAGAAACCCGAAGCTGACCATTAAAGTGTATATGACACGAAATTTTTAATTTCATTTTCTGGTAGTTCGACATGTATAAATAACGGTTTGAGCGTTAAAAATCGGCGAAAAAAAAAGTTAAATGCCTCTTTTTCGATCAAAATTCGCGCTATTTTTGCCAAAAAATTTGTCACAGCAGCGCGCGGCCAAAACCTCTGTCACGTGACCTTTGTGACGTCAAGTTGTTTGCAAGATTCTCAACATTCTTCTCCACTTTCCATAGGATCATACGAATTACTTGTATCTGTATCGCTAGACATTTCAATGCGTTCAAAGTCTCCAAACACTGCTAAGCAAGCCAAGTAATTCACATGTGTCTTTGCTAACAGCTGAGTATCGTGCAAACAACGTGACGTCACTTAGTGGAAAAGTCGTCCCCAGTTCCCGACAAAATTTTAAGCTAAAATTTGCCTATTTTGGAGCCCAAAAATCGCCGAAAAATTCTTTTTAGACATTTCTAAATCATGAATCCTTTCTTTATGCATATAAACGAAAGAAAAATGCCAATAAAAAATTTCGTGTCATATACACTTTAAAAAAACCCTTATGGTTGCTCCGGCTCTCTGACTAACGTCTACCATTTGGGCCGCGTCGCGCGAAAAGGGCCCGGACGACATGACACGTGATTTCGAGTAATTTGCACTTGAAAACAGCTGCTCAAAATGGCGGCAGAATTTGGGTTCTCCCGTGGAGTGTTCAGTTAATGGCGATAAATGCAGCTCTAATGGACTTCAGGTACCCATAAAAGCGGCCAGGAGGTCCTAGGTTTTCAAAACAAAAATTCCTCTTGAAGTTAAAAGTTTCCATTGGCAGCAGACTTTGACTTCAGTTCTTGCAATCTGTTCAACATTTACCTGCTCACTCCTTTAGCCCGACCCCGCGAACGCTGTTTGATTTCAGTTGCTCTCACTGTCTGTGTGTGACCCAAAGGAATTCTGGGACATTCTTGCCTAACAGCGGTATGGAAGACTGCCAATTTCCATTTCACATATTTTTTAGAACCGTGTCGAGCCACCCGGTCCCGCTGGCAAAACATTTCACCGATTGCGCTATTTACAAGTCAAAACTCGCCAAAATTGCCATGCCAGGTCCCGGAATCCACTCACAAAACGACTAAAGACACAACTTCACTCCGTGGATTGTCATCACTCGCTCGAATACTTTGAACGGCCCACTTTGTGTGAAATTGCTTCTCACTTGTGTTTTCTTTCAAAGGATTGCCTCTACCCATCAACCGAGCCTTATGATGCCAGACAGGGGGCTTCTGAGGTGGAAAATGGCTCGAAAAACACACTTGTAATCAAATAAGCAACGAATTGTAGCTGCAGTGTTCGTTTAGAAATAAACGACAGCTAGCTTGACAAGCGTGACAACAAAGATAGAGCCTTCGGTGTTGTGGACCAGCGAAATCACCATGGGTAACCCCTTATATGGAGTAGCCAGGTTGATTTGACCTCCTACTCTTCACAAATTGCGAAAAGGAGATCAAATCGACCGGTAGGGAAAGGGTTAAATGTTTAGTTGTTGCGTAGCAACGCTTTGTTCCAGTGGGGGCAAGAAGATACAACTTGTATCTTCTTGCCGCCACAGGAACTATTTTTAACTGTTCAGGTCTTAACATTTTGGGGTGATTAACACAAATTTATTCAAACAAATGTTTCTTTGAAAGGTCTAAAAGGTCTAAAAGCTCCAGGTGTTAATTAACAAATCGAATGTGACAACCATATTAGTCATCACAGTGTTCAAAATGTTGTGGACTCACGACGCACAGCCGAGTTTTGACCACTGTGATAACGAATATCGTTGTCGATAAGAGTATAGACAACGCTAAACCACATTCTGTTTGTTTTTTACCACAACATCAACGTCAAAGAAAATGTTAATTTCACAGCACGAGCTGATAAAAGGCATTGGGCGACAGGTTCCTATCGACAACGGCAAATTAGCCAATCAGATTGCGAAATTGCTAACAACTGTGGTAAATATTTCATTTGACATATACAGCCGCCAGTATTTTCACCTGTTCGACAAACTTGCAAGCCCAAGAACGTTTCAGCGCCTAATAAGTGAGGATGCGTCCAGCGATCGCTTGTGTTTGGATCGCACTTGGCTTTGTTGCTCTTTTTGAAGTTGCTCAGCAGCATTCGCAGGTGAGCATTTTACAACGAAATTTAATGAACAGTGTCAAGAATACTCTTAAGGTTGAAAAGTAGCCTTTAAGTCTTTAATAAGACTCCGAAATGTCTTATTCTTATTATTTGCTTCCATCTTCTAACTCATTTCTTGCCTCGGTAATGATAATTGTAATTTGCGTGCACTACTTCATCGCACGCTACGTCCCAAGATATCGAAAAAAATAACAAGCAATATTTTAGCAATTATTCTACAAAGGCGCGCTGGATATGAGGTGATAAATAAGTTGGCAATAATCATTTCATATCCAGCAAACCCGAGTAAAGTAATTGTTACATTAATAGCTCTACGACGCATAGCTGAGAGTCTGAGCAAAAAAAGGGAAAGACAGGAAATCAGAGAAAGAGAAAACCTAGCCTGCGTCGAAGACGTAAACTAAGTAACCGGGGTTAGTTAACGTCTACTACGCAGGCTAAGAAAACCAAGAAAAGGAAACATTTGTCCATCACATGACTAAACAAAAAGGGTGCGAAAACCTTTCAGTGTGTTGCAACGTTTGCGAGCAAAGTTGAATGAATTCAATGAAACTGTTCCAGAACAACGTTGAAGCTTCAATTTAGGGTCCTTTTTGGAAAAAGTGCAGAGTTTATTTGCTCTGAATGGTTGTAAACTAGTGGTCCGAGCAGTTTGGTAAAAAAAAATATTTTCATTGCTCAAAGATGGTGGAACGGCTTTCACGTAGATGTACGAGCCGAAGGAAGCGAATTTGTAATCCATCAAAACAGGGTCGGTACAAAACGTGGACCCCCCTTCTGGACCCCCTTCTGGACCCCCTTCTGGACCCCTCGATTTTTCTGTTGAAAACTAATAAAATGATATTTAACAGTCTTCGCTTTGGATTTCAACTTCGGCCGGTTCGTTGATAGTTACAGACAGTATTACAGTAATCGCGAACATTACCACGGCCAGTTGCCATTTTCATCCCGAGAAAGACTTGCTTTGAATTTCGCTGAATTTGCGTTGCTAACTTTTGTTGTTGTTACCAAATACTTTAGAATTTTCTCGCAAAGGTTAGATAAACGTTAAATATGCAAATTACTGTTCGGCTTTCAACTGGGTTTCGATAAATGTGAACCGAGCTCAAAAAATATCTTTTTTTTTTCTGTTTGGATTAGAATAAGCACTGCTAGTTAATGTTATCACTGCAGCAAAAAGGTGAGCAATGTTTTCTTCCACGCTGGCAAAATATAGTCGAAAGCTTGCTCTGAAAATCCGCTGAATGATGATGGAATGAAATATGATCACTCTGGTTGCCTAGCACGTGACATAAATCTGCCACCGATATAGGCTTTTGTACATAATGCTAGCATTTTTTCGAGCATTTTAGTGAGGCAAAAGCATTGAGCATTATTCGAGCATTTTAGTGGCATTTTCCCGAAAAATTAATTTTTTTTTGCGAGAAACTAAAAAAGAAAATTTTTTTTAGAGAAAATGGAGACTTAAACTCAAAGCAAGTCTTTCTCGGGATGAAAATGGCAACCGGCTGTGGTAATGTTCGCGATTACTGTAATAATATCTGTAACTATCAACGAACCGGCCGAAGTTGAAATCCAAAGCGAAGACTGTTAACCCATTGACTACCGCAGGATTTTACATTTTCGGAGTGATTTTCCACCTATAAACGATGAATAGCAATTCGTGACTCTTTATTTGAACTACCAGGGAAAAGTGGTGCTGTCCTAAGGCACTGGAGGCTCAAGGTTTCTGAAAACGTCATTTTGACGTAGCTATTTTTTATCCGTGAAGCGACAACAATGGCCCAAGTTGGGTTTGCTTGCGATTTCTGCTAAATTTACAGCCATTTTTCATCTTTAGCGGCTGCCTGATGAGCATCATTAAGCGTGACGGTAGCTAAGAGTCCACTTTCTCAAAGAATCGAGCAAGGTGATGTACTTTGTTGTTGAATTTGGCTTGTTACTCGACGAACTGGGAATTTGGCCGGTCGAACACTTAGTACCTTTGGGACTCGACTATTGATGAATTTCTCGACCTACCGCCACATATTTTGGAATTTCTGTGTACTGAAGATGACCACGAGCAGGAAATTTTGGCGGTAGGTCGGAGTGGCTATGTGAAAGAATTGGGGGAAGGAACGGGCGCTGTCAAAAATTCTCGTTAGTTCCCAGCATGCAATGCGCTCAAGATGTGGAAAATGTCGGGAAGGCCCGAATGCACTGGAACAAAAGGCTGTATCTACGCTCAGGAGAAGAATATGAACAAAAAAGTCATTTCTAAGCTAGAAAAAGGACTGAATTTCGTTATGATGGTTGAGTTTTGGTTTTTCGACGATGATTTCCTTAAAAAAACATGAAGGCAAAAAGGGGCATTTTTGTTGTTTCTCTTTGACGTTAAAAACGGCCAGTTTCGTTCTTGTCCAAACTCAAAAGGCCATATTTGGTAAAAATCGCTACGTTTCTTGCATTTATTGGATATCCAAATTTAAAGGGCATTCCATTTCGTGCTCACAACTAACAGTTAAGGCAATATTCGTGCGATTGAGAGAGTTGCAATGTTTTGAAGCATGGGAGTTTTTTACGGCCGGTTTTGGCCGGCACGGGTGCCAATGGGTTAAATATCATTTTATTATTTTTCAACAGAAAAATCGAGGGGTCCAGAAGGGGGTCCAGAAGGGGGTCCAGAAGGGGGTCCAGAAGGGGGTCCAAAAGGGGGGGGGGGGTCCACGTTTTGTACCGACCAATCAAAACAACAGCACCAGGCGAATTTCATCCTCCGAAATGAAGACACAATTTCAATTATTTTGATGTACTGGAATATTGTCTCACCCGATCTGGTAGGAAACAAGATATAAAGCAAGACAGATGTCTAGGTTATGCTTCAAGAAATAAATTTGTCTTGATGTGTGGATTTGTCTTGATGTGTGGAACAAAAACTGGGACCGCGGCCGAACAGAGTAACAAAAACTACAAGAACGGCGATTCTTCTCATTTTTTTTTACAAAACATCATATCTGTAACCACAAAGTTTGAAGCTGGTGTTTTATACGTTGCATCGAGTGCAGGTCAGAACATTTTCAATGTGTGTTAATTTTTTAATAAGTGTAACTGATCGCTGGGAAGATTTTCATAAGTGGATTATTGCGGAAAATATTTTAGCTGAAGTTCTTGTTTGTTCAGTTTGTTTTGAATAGACTGGCCCATGAGTGTAAGTACAGATTGGTGACGTCGACACTTGTTGTTGAATACATATTTTCAATTTCGTTTAGTTAAGTTCAAAAACTCTTTCGGTATTTCCGTCCGTAAATATATGTGCGTTTTACTATTAGCTAAACATCAACAGCCCGGAAAAGTTTCTTAGGACTGCAAGAAATGTTTCTACAAGATCCCAGCACTGTTTCTTGTCGTTCGAAAACACTCAGCAATGAAAAGTTGAATTCCGTTTGTATTTCGGTTCCAGTTTCGAAATTTCTACCCTTTAATTCCGCTGCGAGAAAACTAATGTTTTGATGGCTGCCGTTTCGAGGGAAAATTTTATTCCTGGTTTTCACATGACGTCATAAAAAACTAAAATTCAAAATTAAACAGACTTTTGCATTTTTAGTTTCATCACGTAAAAGACGTTTTAGAAATGTATCTCCTTGCATGTTTTGAGCTCGGTAGCCTGCTTTGTTTTGAAAATAGAGCAATTTGAATTTTAGATTTTATTACAGTGTGTGACATAAACATGTCTGCTCACAAGCATGTCACGTATTACCCTGGGTGCCAGAGGTTATTTTTTTCGTTTGAAGGAGGGAATTCGCATCAACGAGGCGCCAAGCGCCGAGAGGAAAAAAATAACCTCTGGTCGCACGAATGCTGAACCTCATTTCCGTGCGGTTTTCGTGTATCAGATATCCCACCAAACCGGTTTTCGATGGGCGGGGAGACCGTGTCTGGTTGTTATCATTTTTGACATTTCTGACATCCGATCGCTAAAAACAATCGCACGTGAAGCGAATCGATCGCTAAAAATAATCGCACGTGTAGCGAACCGTGAAAAACTTCTCTGTATGTGGAAAAATGTCGAGGAAGGTTGTGACTCCGGTAAAAATTGTTCGCTCTTCCGTCGACGATTTTTGCAGAGTTTGCAACATAAGTTTGATCATTTATGGCTACGGGAAGCTTAACTTATTTCAAGGCGAAAATGCGAAGAAGCAAAACATTGCGGCGCGATTATCCGCTGTTCTGGGATTTCCCGTTTGTAAACAAGGTGATGCGTCTTCGCTGTCATCACCAAGAGAGCAGGCTGCAATTCCGCGATCGGCAAGCTCTTGAATATGTGAGTCAATAAGGGCAGTGAGTGGACAGATCACCAAAAGAACTGCATTCTTTGGGTAGTCAAAGCCTTGATCATGTAGGTTGGCACAAATTGCTGGAATAAGTTGAAAGATCAAGGATTTTCCACAACTCGTCGGTAAAACGGCCAACACATCCTTCCGTTTCAGGAAAGCCAACAACGCTTCGTCTTGCACTGGTTTTAATGCAACAATATCGGAAAATTCAAAGCGACCTGAACAGCATTTCGAAACGCACAAAAGAATCCACGATCGTCGATAGCAGCCGCCATATCGATGCTTACACTTGCTTTCTATTCAACATCGAAACCGGTTTGTCGGCTGGGAAACCACGCTTTTTCTAAGCCAATCATAGTTGTTGTTTATTTGAAGAAGCAATCAGCGGACTAGGACAAATTCTGTCCTGTGGAAATGAATATCTCTGCTCGTGCGACCAGAGGCCCGTCTCTCGCGTTCTATTTTGGCTTTTCAGGGATATTTATTTTTTTCAACGGGCCTCTGGAGCCAGGGTAGTCACGTATATGAAAACATCGATTCCCCCTGTGTTTTTTTTATGTCTGAAAAGCCATCATGACAAGAGAAGCGTCTATGTGAATGTTTGCAAGCTCAAAACAGAGAAGAAAACCTTTGAGATACGAAAAGTAAATTCGAGATGTTTTCACTCGTTTCCTGCCGCCATATATGTGCCCCTCAGAGGGACACTAATATGGCGTGTCCTTACTAAACTCTACAATTTTGAGTGGTAGATTTTGCCGAATAACTCGAGTACGGGATACCGCACAGCCCTGAGACTTGAGCATGTTGTTTATTTATTACTATTCTAAAATATCTCAATTTCTTGACTTTATCCATCGAATGGTTGATGATTTTATTTTTTTAGTGAGAATTATGAAATGAATCATATATGAACTTCGGAAATGAAATCAAATCAAGAATGATCGTCGCAGTTGTGAACGCAATTTATGCAATTGCGAAAAGAAGCCTGAAAAAAATTCAGGACTTCAACGGGGTTTGAACCCGCGACCTCGCGATTACCGGTGCGATGCTCTAACCAACTGAACTATGAAGCCACTGACGTTGGGAGCAGGTCAATTGTGGGTTCATATGTTCCCGCGAAAGAAATGAGTGAGAATGATATATGAAATGAATCATATATGAACTTCGGAAATGAAATCAAATCAAGAATGATCGTCGCAGTTGTGAACGCAATTTATGCAATTGCGAAAAGAAGCCTGAAAAAAATTCAGGACTTCAACGGGGTTTGAACCCGTGACCTCGCGATTACCGGTGCGATGCTCTAAACAACTGAGCTATGAAGCCACTGACGTTGGGAGCAGGTCAATTGTGGGTTCATATGTTCCCGTGAAAGAAATGAGTGAGAATGATATATGAAATGAATCATATATGAACTGCGGAAATGAAATCAAATGAAGAATGATCCTCGCAGTTATGAACGCAATTTATGCAATTGCGAAAAGAAGCCTGAAAAAAATTCAGGACTTCATATATCATTCTCACTCATTTCTTTCACGGGAACGTATGAACCCACAATTGACCTGCTCCCAACGTCAGTGGCTTCATATCTCAGTTGGTTAGAGCATCGCACCGGTAATCGCGAGGTCACGGGTTCAAACCCCGTTGAAGTCCTGAATTTTTTTCAGGCTTCTTTTCGCAATTGCATAAATTGCGTTCACAACTGCGACGATCACTCTTGATTTGATTTCATTTCCGAAGTTCATATATGATTCATTTCATATATCATTCTCACTCATTTCTTTCACGGGAACATATGAACCCACAATTGACCTGCGCCCAACGTCAGTGGCTTCATAGCTCAGTTGGTTAGAGCATCGCACCGGTAATCGCGAGGTCACGGGTTCAAACCCCGTTGAAGTCCTGAATTTTTTTTCAGGCTTCTTTTCGCAATTGCATAAATTGCGTTCACAACTGCGACGATCATTCTTGATTTGATTTATTTTTTTACTTGAGCTTTGGCTGAAGCGTTCAATGACCATATAAGGTAGTGATAAGCTGTGTCCGGCTAGCCAATGAAAATGCTGGAAATCTGATATCCGCAGTTCAGTTTTTGTGTTTTTTTTTTTCAGTTCATTTTTTAATTAATAAATATTAGATGAGACGGATCAAAGAACAAATTTTTTCTGCTGTTTTGTTGTTTTGGAATAAATGAACTAAAGTAAGTTTCTAGTGGGCAACTTATGTCATACCCTTATGTCGCTGTTTTTCTTTTAGGCAAAACAACTCGAACGAGGCAAATATGAGCACCTGCACTACGGGAACTTCAAAGGATTTGTTCGTCACACGTTGAATATTTCCCAAGTTCTGGACACCTTGCATGTTACGAATTACAGCGACTGTGCCTTCGAATGTCTCACCAATGTGGCTTGTTTCTCCTTCAATTTTGCCCTGGTTGCTGATATCAACTCTGGTCTCCATGCTTGCCTTCTCTTGGCTTCAGATAAGTACAATTACTCCAACAGTTTTAAATCAAGCGAAGAATTCAGTCATTATGCCATTGGGGTAAGCTGAGTCAAAGCAGGAGCCCATCACTACGAGCGTACAACTGCACTTTATTCCTGTCACGGCGTTTTCATTGACCATCAGTTTATTTTAGATTGAATTTCCCACCAATATCAACCTCCAGCAGGATCCCCGTTGACCAATCACAAGTCGCTGGACTTGGTACAGGTATCTGCACTTGCAGAACCTTTGTTTTCGATCATTAAAACTATTGTTTTGTCGCTCTTTCGTTGCCGTTGCCGTCATCGTTGCCCTTTTTCGCGGGAAAAGAAAAAAAAAAACAAAAAAACAATAGATCGGTCTGTAAAAATGCCGCGACATAGGCTAAGTATGGGAGTTGTGCGCTCCTAGTGATGAGCTCCTGGTCAACCTTAATTCTAATAATTCCTACTTTTCTGAGCATTTCACTTCATCCATGGACTAGCCTGGGCCTACTCGAACTAAGAAAGAAGCTGTTTATCAGTTAGGCAAGTGTTCTGATATGTTAACCCGAAACGAAAGCAGCGGCTCTGGGCTGCAAAATGAACTTAACAGACATAACTTGAAGCTATCAAGTGCCTCCATTGGCGTTAGATAAGACTGGCAAAGGAGTGCAATCTTGTTGCGAGTCTAAGTAAATGTTTTTGCAGGAAGTTGTGACTTGTGAATCCAAGCGATTCGCGAACTTACATCTTATGGTTTTCACAGAGAACCATGCAACACTTCGATAAGCGATATTCACTGTCTTCCTATTATAAAAATAATTTTTGTGGAAATGTGGACTTAAAAATGTTTGCTACCCTGAGACACGTTTCGAGACAGATGTTTCGAACTGAGTAGGTATGCATATTAAACAGTGACTCACCACACTTCTCGAGGTAAAATATTTATAAAGAATGATACTATTTGTTGAATTGTGGTTAACTCTCTTAACGTTCTGTTTGCGTTAAGGATTGGAGACTTGACTCCCTAAAAGCGTTTTTCTTTCATACAGGCTGTTTTGGCACAGAACATAATCTTTTTTTATGCTTCGAAATTATCAATGACCGACTGGAATTGAATATAGAACAAAGAATAATATTAATAGAAGCAAATCATTGGATAATTAGTATCTCCCTTAAAGTCTTTTCCCTTTATACAGGCTGATTTTGCACTGACCATATGCTTCGAAATTAATCAATTACCGAATTTAGTTGAACAAATAACAAAGAAGAATATTTATAGAAGCAAAACAAATTTGTTGCCAAGAGCGAATCAAAGCTTAAATTGGCCTTGAAGCATTGTAGCTAAACAAGAGAAACAACAAAGTCCAATGCAAGGGACATCAGTTTGAGAGTTCAGACTTTTGGTTTTTTTTGCTTGCCATTTGTTGATGTAGGCACATCGGCAATAGTTGTCGGCAAACAGTACAAATTAACCAGTTGCGTCGCGAGTACGTTGATGAGTCAGATGTTAACATTCACAGCGTGCCGCAATGTCAGTCAGTGTCATCTCAAACCATTTTATTATTCTCAAGACTACGGTTATTCTGATGGATATGATATGACTCCTGGGTTCGTACTGTTTACATTATGAAAACAGCTTCATTGTCAGTGACTGACACGAGAAACAAACTCGTTATTAGACCTGAAGAACATTGCTTAATGAAAATTCCTTTTCTGTTCCAAATGACATAAAATTGCTTTTGAATCTCCGTTGTCATTTAAATGGCACCAATGTGACATTATGTTGTATCAACGGTCTGAACCTAGAATATCATGAAAACAAAATGCGTGGTTTAACGAATAGGACCCTTGGAGAATTTCCGGTTTATGACACGAACTAAGAAAAAGCTTACCCATTTATAGCGTAAAACGTTGCGAAACTCAGTTTAATATCTTATAAAAAAAATATGCCCATACTTTTCCGAGCAATTTCTCCGAGCGTGTGGAAATCACTGACAAACATTGCCTTGTTTCGGATCCGCAATGTTATGACACTCCGGCTGACAGTAATCATGAATATGTGAATGACCGTCGCAGTTATGATTTTAATACTACATAAGTGAGAATTAGTAAAAAACAATTCAGGCTTGTATGACCTCTGCCGAGACCAGAGCAGTTCTTTACCAACTGAGTTAACAAGCCAACTAGAAGCTGGTCATGTAAATTATTACAATAGACAATAGCACTAATATCTAGTCTTGAAAATGATATAATGTTGGCTGATCATATACAAAATAAAAACAGATAAACGTCCTCTCCGGGCAAGCTCTCCAGTGTCAACGTAAAGCTTGTGGGATGTGGCTGGAGTGACAAGGATACTTCACAAATTAATGTGATCAAGTCAGCTGAAGCCACTCAAAAGGCACTAAGGCCACAAGGTAGCGGGCATTACCCCTTAACTGCCTTAAATCTACCAAAGCAAAGATTGAGCCCAAGCATTAGCAGCTAACTTTGCTTTGGTAGATTTAAGGGGTAATGCCCGCTACCTTGTGGCCTTAGTGCCTTTTGAGTGGCTTCAGCTTACTTGATCACATTAATTTGTGAAGTATCCTTATCCAGTGTCAACGTCTCCTTATCAAGTAGATAGCTTACCAACATTAAAATTATTTCACAACTGGAACGCTATGTAAACCCATATATTACGCTTTCTAATAGCCCATACCAAACAGAAGTACTAAAACTGCATAAGACTGTAATCTGACGTTCTATTGCTAGTTAAAATTCAAATGTTTGTGAATTTCTCTTCAGACCCCATGTGAAAGTTTTCCATGTCGAAATGGTGGCACGTGTCGGCCACTGTACGGGAAAAGCTCATATGTATGTGACTGCCTTGAAGGAAGCAATGGTACCCACTGCGAGAAAGGTAAATGCATTTCATTAAACAGCAGTTTAATAGCAGAAAAATCATTGATGATATCAAAGTGGAGAAAATTATAGTGGAATTGAGTGGATTTGACTCGAGTTTGGGGGCTTGGAGTGGAGAGAATTGAAGTGGAATTGAGTGGAGTGGAGTAAACCGGAGTGAAGAGGCATGGGGTAGAGTAGAGTGGACTAGTGGGGAGTAAAGAGGAGTGGAGTGAGAAGGAAGCGTGTGGAGGGGATTGGAGTGAAGTGGCGTGGAATTGAGTGGAGTGGAGTAAAGTAAAGAGGAGTGGAGTGACATGCAGAGGTCTGGAGCGGAGACGACAAGAGTAAAGTAAAGTGGACAGGAGAGGAGTAGAGTGGAGTGGAGTGAACAGGAGTGAAATGTATAGGACATTCCACAAGTTAGCGGCCTCTTTTTGAGCAACAATTTGATTTTTGAACAACGTTTTCCGTAGTGGGCAACGTTTTTTTTTATTTCGAGCAACCTTTTTACATCCTGAGCTCCTTTTTTTCGTTTCAGTGTTTTGTTATTCTTCTTGGTTCTATCTCTGTAAAAAAGAGCTAGTTTTGCTTCTTATTAAAAGTCACGACCAAAAAGGACAGAAAAGTCCTCCGTTATCAAATCACTGTTTCAGTTACCTGTGTTTAATCTGCGCAACGTTGTTTGCGATCTGTTGCATAAGTTATTGAAATAATTTAGCGGGGCTAAAATCTAAAGGAAGTCGACTCTAACTTAAAATGCATGAGATGGCGTAATCAGTACAGTTCCTGACCTCAAAGGAAACATTTCTGGACACTTAGCTTGACGAGAAGAAAACTAAAGTCCCGTTTATATGATCTCGGGCACCCGAGCCAACGGTCCTCCCCGAGACAACTTTTTTATCGAGCGTTTATAAGAAAATTGCGTGACCGAGACCAAGTTCACCCTACTTAATTGTTCAAAATCCATCTTAAGTCTACGAACCTTTGCCCTTCTTTCTTTGTACTCTGTGGCCGTTTTATTGAATATCGCCAATATTTACTAAATTTTTTTTTTGCTTCAATACTTGTTTTTCTTTATGAAATCGAACATAAAATCAGGGAACCAGAATCAGCAAATTCGAAGTTAACGTGTCTCGTAACTCCGAATAACTATCGTATTTGTGTTTCTTTCTCGCTCTATCTGATGCTGACTTGCAAAATTTAATTCGTTGAAGTAAATTTGCTTTTCTATTCCCAATACTTGAACCAAAACATTTTTTTCGTATACATGCGAAGGCGAGACAACTAATAAAAAATAGCTCGCACAGGGTAACTAGGAGAGAAGGTTGCATCGGGTACCCGAGAACAGCCATTAAATCTAGCCCTCGATGGATGTAAAACCTCTCTTGCTTATTTTAAGTCACACGTAGTACTATTACTAATTTGCTATTTTACCTCACTATGCAGGATGGCTCAAGATCACTGCTGTTCCGGTGTGTTTTGGGGCCAAAAATGACTCCTACGGCACCTTCATAATTCAAAAGCCGGGAGAAATTTTTGCTTTGAAACTGGTCCACCTGTCAGGTTATGTGGCCTGTGCTACTGGATCTGCTGCCACAAAGTGGGGCTGTGAGAAACAATTAAACACCCACATTACTGATGCAAACAATCTTCGGCTTTTTCCCATGAACGGGTCCACCATTTTTGACCAGTATCTTGCTTACAGTTCCGGGTTTAGTTATAATTCCAGTGACTTAGTGTTCAGGTTTTTCTCTTCCCCTTTGTCTGTGACTGCAGGTCAGGAATTCAGGGTCTGGTACGGCGAAGATTTAATAAATAATGCTGAGGAAAACAATATCGGGAGATCCTGTATCAACGTGTATGGCTGGAACTAGATTAGGGTTAAGGAAGATGGGTGAACTTCGGCAACATAGTTTATAAGTGAAGTTAGAAAAGGTTTCAAGGCGCAGATGTTTAAACAAAAAAGCATGTAGAAAAAAGATGACTAAATGCGACATTCTCTCTAAGGCGGCCGCGTGTGCATTCCTTTTGTTTGAAGCATTACATAGAGATGTTTCCTACTGCAACTCTAGTGCTTTCCTTTTGTATGGAAAACCTGGTGAGAATTTTCAGCCAAATTAAACTGCACAACGGTCCAAAACAAAATGGAATGGTACCAGTATGCACCATTTAACATGCTGTACTTTTGCCCGGGAAAGCTTGGGTACCGATGAACAAGTTGCAAAACTGTACTTGTTGGTTGAGCGAATGGTACAGCGATATTCTAAGAATTCCGGTTTAAAACGAAAACATTGAGATATATAAAAGAACTCTGAAGGTTCTCCTGTCTTTTCTCACATAAATGCTGGTAGAAAGAGTTGTTCAATTTGAACCCCCCCCCCCCCCCCACCCAAAAAAAAAAAAAAAAAAAAAAAAAAACCAAACCCGGATATTCAATACAAATGGAAAGCGCTGCTTCCGTCCACCTTAAATCTTAGGCATAAAGAGTGAACGAAGGTTAAAGAAGAGGGGGGAGGGGGCTTGAGGGTTTAGAGGACATATGCTCCAATGCCAGTTCTGAATGGTTGAGAAAAGAGACGGCTTATTAGTTAACAGCCATTCTTGATTAGGAATTGCTGCTTCGTCATTCCTAGGCCTTGGGATAGCGTATGGGATAAATGTACAATGTGTTTTGCTACAAGACAGGACAGATAATTTAACTTATTCGTTGAGGAACTGTCAGATTTCCTTTTTTGTGAAACTGAATAAGCTATTATTGCGGTTTATTAAAGTAGAGTTAACATGACAGGAAGGCAAGACTTTATTTCCTTATTTAGTGTCAGTAAGTTATTTACTGTAAGACAATTTGGCTAGTGTGCGGACTAGAACAAACTGAAATCCGCCCAGGTAATGAAGTTTTGCATTATAACCATCAAACAATTTTCATTGTTACCAGTTTTTTCAATTCTTTGCATTAGATCAATAAAATGTAATCAATACAACACTTGCACTTCTTTTCCTTTTTCTTTGCCTGTGAAAAATGCAAATGAGAAATTCAGTTCTCTACTGCATGTAGTTGAATTGATAAGACCTTAGACACATTTAATATATCCAACCAAGCTTTAAACAACTTAATTTTTCCGGAAATTTCTATTAATATTACTTTATTCACTGGAATAAAGTCATTTAACTTTTAACGGTAAACACTTTTGATGGCCTGTATCTTACTTTAAAGTCGACCTCGATGTCCACTTTTTGCAATCACTGTCAACATTATCGCGCGCTCATTCGGTAATTTGTATCATCAATGACAGTGCAGACAAAGAAAAGTTTACTTTATGCAAAAGTTTGTACAGCTTTTGAAGTAGCAAGACGGAGGGCGACTTTAGTTTCGTAGATGGCAATCTCCCTGCCTGGGAAAAAAGGCTAGAATAAGGACCTGCTGAACTTTCTTCATATGTAGAATCTCTCAAAAGTGAGGCAACTCAGAAAACGACCAGGTTTCTTAAATTAAGCAGAGACGACTTGCGAGAAAATGTCTAAAACGCCAAGTCCAAAGGCTCTGAAAGAAACACAAAGTCGTCTGTGAAGATGTCTTTAGGTAAGGACAACAATTCTAACAGTCCAGTTTCTTTTAAAAATATATTTGTTAGACTTCTTGTTTCAACACAAGTTTCTTCAGTGACAAAAATTTCTCGTAACTGTTACTTTATTAGAAATCGAAATTAGTCTTCAGTATAAAATGCGATACAGGCTAGTCTCTCACGAAGATGACAAACTACAACCAGTTGCTACAACCAGTTGGCCATTCATATTCAACTCGCTCCAAACAGTAACTCCTTCATACAGCCGACAGCCTCTAGGGATTATTACAAGTATTCCTTCTACCCAAGGACAACTTCAACTCTCAAGGGAAACAGCGTTGTCTACTTCACTGACTGCTTTTAAAAATGCAATTTCAAACATTTTTTATTGACACTAAATTACTTTGCGCTTAAAAGATAATAACGTTTGTTTCTTCTTACTTTAATACATTTTTTAGAGGGGTCTACTGTGCTCAGTATTGAGCGACAGACTAAAATGGTAAATGATAAATGTAAATGTAGTGGTCGGGGGAGTGGGGAGTGGGGAGGAGCATTTCTCGTTTTTACGTCACAGCGGCTGTCAAGTCGAATTCGTAGTTTCGCTCGAAATGATTATTTGACGATGGTTTGTTCGTATTCTTGAATGACCTTTACAGGTCCCTTGAGTAACTGCTAGACAGAGAAAAGGAAGGTACTTCTGTTTTGTGCGCATGGATGAGCCAAGTGAGGCAAACCTAGCCGGCGCAGATCGTTCTTGATAAAGCTGCAAGAAAAATATTACGAACATGACTTGTAATTTGTCATTTGTAGATTCAGGAAAAGATATTAACTTAACACTCAATTCACCTGGTAATAATATTTATTTATATTCTTCAGTAGCCAACTGTCAAGGTCTGTGTGTAACAAGTCTGCCAATTCAATCAAAAATTTCGAACGGACGCTGTCAAAAGACAACACTATATCGTTGGTTTTATCAGTCGTGACCAAGTACACAGCAAACAGGACTGCGAAATTAAATAGTAAAAGTTATCAAAAGCAGGTCGAGTTCCTTTGATGTCATAGCTAACGAACAAATGTGCTGTTTGTTTGAGGCCCTTCCCGATTATGCTAGCATTTTTTTCGGCGTAATTTGGCTCAACGAGCATTTTTTTTTACACTTTTTCTCAAAACGAAATTCTAGCATAATTCAGCATTTTCTGCCAATTTCAAAACCATAACTTGCTTGCTTTTGGTGTTCTACCACTTCTAAAGACCTTTAGGAAACGCCAGTTCTCCAGACAGCTCCATGCTGTCTCTACATTATAGTTGTGAATTGTCTTGAAGGTACAAAGAACGTTAGGCTCAGGCCAGGATAAGACAAATGCCCAGGCAAAGTAATTTGTAACACTACATCACTGATCAAATCTGTCTGTTTCGACGCCTTCTCTTTTACTGTAGAACGACTTTAATTTATGGTTTGTTATGAATTTCTGCATTCTTGGTTCTTTTCTTTTATCAACCTCGCCTTTAATTACTACATCTACAGCCGATCACGTTAACTGGAAGAAAGTGAACGAGATCATCTAAGTTGTCAATACGACCACGTACGGTCAACAAAACGAAGCTAAGAGTTCGGTGATTTCAGGGCAAATAGTGACATCAAAGCTGTTTCATTAACGAAATAGCCATTACCAAATCGAGCTACTACATTTTACCTGCTTAATTTCTGCCAATATCGCCGGCTTCTAGTCTTCAGAGGTGACTCAAATCCAGTTGTGAGGGGTAACTACCGCGTGGATATACAATTGAAAGTACGCTATTCCCCAGCTGCCGACCAAAGTTTGTAAAAGGCAGCGAAAGGGAACGGAAACACCATTAATTGCTCCCGCTCTAATACACTGAGGTGTGTTAACGTTAAGTGACTCTGAAATACACAACGTTTGATTTTATCGGACATTCACTTGTTACACGCACTTAAAAATCAAGTTAGTTTTTCCTTTAGTGAAGGGGTTATTTCTCAAAACGTCAAAACGTTTTCGGTACAAGGGGCCCCGGAGAGTATTTTTCTGTTCATTCACACTATTTACAGGGTAACTTACATGGCAAAAAAGTACAGGAGTTACACTAAAACAGGATTACAAAAATATCATACACTAAGATGGAGATTGCAGGATGTGTGTGGTGGCCAAAATAGCAATGTTTTCGAATTGGCCAGAAATCGTATGAGCTTTGGTATAACAGCCCAGTTCGTTACTCGTCGATTGGTGGTACGTTTTGGTGCAAAGCAGCCCGGTGATGATGTACTGATCTGGTACTGTTCTAACATCGTGCTACTACACGTGAAATAGTTTACCCGGCCCCGAAATGTTTTTCGGAGGTTTGAGAAACGCACACCAGATCACTTCTCGGACAAAATTAGAATAATTGACTTTATTGACAATTTATGATGCTCAAAACCAATATAAATAGTAATATAATTATCTCTTCAATAACTTATACAATTCAAATAGTTCCCATTTTACGCTTAACATCTTTTTTTCCACAGTAAAGGTTGAATAAATTTCTTGGTTTCGACTTCCGAGTTAAATTCTCGCAAAGTGAAAAACTAGCCAAGTATTGATTGAAATAAGGAGAAGTTACACTCTGATCACTGAACAGTTGGATAAAAGGTAGAAACCTTAAGAAGATGTACGCTTTCAAGGCAGTCTGTGGATGGAAAGTAAACAAAACAAAACAAAACAAAAAAAAGACATAAAAAGACAAACAATTGAAACGTAGTAGCAGTTGATAAAGATGGTTTAAGAACACACAGTCACCACCAGGGACTGCAGAAACCATTTTGAAGTGGCAGGGCTAAAACACCTGGTGACGTTTAAGTGGTACAATTCATACAATATCCATGTCATCTGGAGCCCTAAGAAATCAATCCAAGAAAAACAACTGGAAAGGCTCTAGCCCTACCAGCCCCTCCCCCACCAAGGTCCTTGCCCGTCCCCCTGCAAGGTTCTTGCTCGTCCTTGGTCAAAAGCAACTCTACTATGTTCCCCCTCAAATTTAAGTAAGAAACACGCTACACCGAAAAAAAAATGCGTCTTCAGAAATTTCTGCATTAATACTGGGCAATACTCCGTTTTGAAAGTCGGGTTAGATGCACGCGAGCACGTGAGGAGCACGTGAACCATTCGACTGCGGGCTTCATGTAGCAACAGGACTGTTGCTGTGGGGATACAATGTCACGGAAGCCAGATGATTATTAGCCATCACCTAAGAAAGAGAAACAAGTAAAGATTTGTTGTTTGAGATGTTCATGCTGTCAGTTGGAATGACGTAACAATAAGAAACATGCCGTATAAGCCTTATCAAAATTATCATTATTATTAAAAGTTAGAATTATTATTATGAGAAGTGAGCAGAAGATAGCAAGTTGAATGAAAATATTGCTATCTCCCCTTGTCTTGCACTTTTTTTAAAATTTATTTATTTATCCAGGGGCATCCAATTTAGCAGAGCTAGTTTAAATGGAGCCCTGACAAAGCACAAAGACAAAGACATTAAAACATTAAAGTTAGACAATTAATTAAGTTAAGACAACATGTAACGCAGGTGTTACTGTTTAAAGTGGCGCTTTAGCTTGATTTTGAATTCACTGATTTTGAATTCACTTGATTTTGAATTCACTTATGTTCAGGCGCACGCGTATGTTTTATTTTCCTCAGCGTCCCACAATCTTAGGAGGGGAAAAGTCCACATAATTCACAATAAGTAATCTGTAACCGTTGATACTGAATAGTTTACAGTGTGGCTATGGAGAACAGCCAGTGAGTTGTTTGACTCCACATGTTATTTCTAATTAACGCTCACCGTTGGTGATTTAAGATGATGGATATTTCACGAGTGTCTCAGAAACATAATCAACAAAAAAGCAAGAGTGCGAAACATGACTAACCAACTACAAACCTCGAATATCATGTGCTGCAGGTTGTAGCAGAAGGTGGAGCCAAACGGGTTGGTCGTGTTGGTGGAGGATGATCTAGGAATAAAGCACGTCGACAAGATTACGTGACAAACACCAAAGGTATAACGAACCGTGATTTCACGATTGAATTTGAACTTAATGTTAGGTAAGCACTCTGGCGAAAGGAAAAAAATGGAGTAACTGAAATAATCCACAAAATAAATGCAACATTGTATATCAGTGCAGGAGGAGGAGGAGGTCAGATTTAGGACGGGGGCACCCAGCGACACGTTTCGGTAGATATCTGTTCGGTGGAAGGTAGTTCGCCTTAGGCTTTCGGGGTAGATTAAAGATTGCACTCGGATTTTCGTTATTAAAACGTGGGCTAAAAGATTCGTAATGTGGAAATCATAGCCCCTGAGGTTTTCGGAAAGGTCGTTATTGCTGTTTTTGGCAGTCAAAAACGTCACCTAGCATTTTCGGAAAGAAAAATAGTTCCCTAGAAAGTTAACTTCATCTAGGATTTTCTCAAAGGAAGATTTTGTTCCCTAACATTTTCGGGCAATTAAAATTTCAGCTAGGAAATCCGAACAGATGAAATTCTTCTAGCTATTGAAAACATCACTTTAAACATACTTCAAACAACATAGGGTACTTAAAAATACCTTTCTATAGCTTTTGGCTGATTTGGCTCGTTGGGTGCCCCTGTTAGGACGACGACGACAAAGACGAAGGCGATGAGGAGGAAGCTAGGCGGATGACAATGACTTTTCTTTGTGAAAAACTATTTTAAGATAATTATAGTTAATCTACATTTAGACTTTTCTTACCGATGTAAGACAACAGGGGCCTCGACTGGTTTCCCCAGATAATCTTGGACACTGTCCCACTGACAAAAGACAACAAAAACACTACGATCTTATGCCGCGGTCAAATCAGCTTCCTATTAAAGTGCATATGACACGAAAAATTTTTCCCTCATTTTTAATAGTTCAACATGTACGAAAAGCGACTTGAATGTGTAGAACTCTTTGGAATTCCTGAAAATCCATTTTTCGCGTTCAAACTACGCGCTATTTTGCCTCGGAAGTCTCCCGTGCTTAGCGCGACCAAAACACCACGTGACACATGTCTGTGACGTAACACCGTGAACCCTCATCCACCGTCAACAAGGCGGACAAAGAGAAAAAGAGCGTACGGCATTGCTGAACAATTTGCATCGCTTGACATTTTCATTCAACCAAAAAACTGAACCGAGCGGCAGCATGACTTCTCCCAGTCTCTAAGACACTTTGGAGGCTAAATAGCGCGTAATTTAAACGGGCAAAAATGGCTTTTTCGAAGATTCGAGCAGTTTTTAAGCTTCAAGTCGTTTTCCATACATGTTCAACAACTGAAACGAGCAAAAACAACAACAAAAAAAAAACAAAAAAAACAAAAAAAAAACTAAATTCGTGTCATAGGCACTTAAAACAAGCATTGGACCTTGCTCAGGGAAACACGGTCCCCTTGGTTACCAGTCAGACGCTCTTACCACTAAGTAGATACTAGGCTATGGGTGACTGGTGCTCAGGAAGGCCGCAGTCCATTGAGTTCCTACAGTTCAACACATCACTTTGTACTCGAAGATTTCGGCAGCGTGAATAGTAAATTTTACAATTTGGAAACTGTTTCTATGATTGCAACTTTCATTGTCCTTCTTTGCACTGCCATGCAATTACGAGGTGTCTAAAGTTACGAGTCAATTTTCTGGACAAACTCGATCGTGTATCGTTTTTCTTGCAAAACAAAAGGATCACTACACTATGGCTGTCAATACTTTTCGAAGGAAATTAAAGTTAAACGTCGAGGGTCAGCGCATGTAGGCCGAACTATCTTGTTCATGACACCGAGGGAGGGGTGCACAAAGCTGATCTTAATTAATTCTTTTATTACCTTTGTACATGGAGTCAGAACAAACGGCGTTCCCTCATCAAGAACTGAATCTGTAAATGGAACGATGCAAATCAAAGGACGAGGAAAAGAGAAGGAAAAAAAAAGCAATAAAACAAGAAAAATAAACCAACAAACGAATCAAACACACAAAACTTCAATTGAGGAGGCTGCCCTAATAGGCGTTTTGACATATAAACTTCGTGGAAGCTTGTATTTCCGTGGTGATGGAAGTGACACCGTGTATCATGAGAGGCAGGAGTTATCTTTACCTGGGAGTGTGGCGACTACGTGATTTGTAACTACCGCACTTTACGGCAAGTGATTACCTTTCGAGTCTCTTTGTATCGTTATCTTGAATTCGCAGCGATGGTACCTACGAGATATAGGATTGCAGCCACGTCTAAGAATGTCTTACCCAGTATATACCGTATTTCCTCGAATAAGCGCCCACACTCTAATAAGCGCCCTCCTCCGAATAAAATTAATGCCCACCTCATCGCATTAGCAAATAAGCGCCTCCTCTTGAATAAGCGCCCCTCCTCCCCTCCCTCTCACTTTCTTAAATAGAAGGGATGCAAGGAAAACCTGTTCCTATATTCACTTTATTTATAGCTTCAACTAGACCAGCATCAGTACTCGAAGGAGAACAGTTCATAACATGACATAGATACAACTTTGTGGAAGCTTGTATTTTCCGTGGTGATGGAAGTGATACCGTGTATCACTCATTTTCCTTCATTTTCCTTCAAGTCAGTTCCAGTTATTTCTAAGTTATAAGCGCACCGCTCGATTAAGCGCCCTCCTTCGAATCAGCGCCCACCATTTTGGCCAAAATGTTAAATTGCACCCAGGCGCTTATTCGAGGAAATACGGCATGACAGTAAACTAACAATGATCATTGATGACAATGATGGATAAAAACTAGGGACCTTAGCAATGGCAACGGCAACGGCAACGAGAACGCCCCTAAACACGTGCGTTGTCCATTTTGGTACATTTCTTTGCCGTACTCTACAAAACAACGACGAGAAATGACCAAATTTTACGTTTTCTTGAGAACGTGAGCGCATAACGGCAAATGTTTATTTATTTTCCTTACTATGACGTCGTTCATAGTAATTAAGTTTCTGGACATATCGCCGGCATTTTCCAAGTTAAACAAACTGGAATAATCGCGAAAGAGTTATATTTTGAAATGACGTTTTTCGTTGCCGTCGCCGTCGTCGTTGCTTGATTGTACACAATCTATTGGAGATATACTGATAAGAAGAAACAGTTCAGCAAAAGCAAATTCAATGAAAATAAGTAATCTGGACTACAGAGTCACTAAAGGGTGTAATCTTACATGTTAAAGTTGTAGTGCCCAGGAAAGTTTGTGTGCAGAATGAATTTCTTCACCAAATGACTGCAAGCATCAAATAAGATGTCCTGTAATGAAACGCAAACAATGGCAACATGTCAACAACCTGCTCATCAAAATGATGCTCACGACAATGATGGCAATATCCAATGTTAATAATGACGATGATAGTGGTGGTGGTGGTGGTGATGATGACGATGATGATGATGATGATGATGATAGTGCTAATGGTGATGGTGATTATGAGGATGATGGTGATTATGAGGATGATTGTGGCGGTTCTAGCGGTGGTGATGACGGCGATGGTGGTGACGACGGAGGCCGGTGGCGACGGCGGTGATGATTATAATGACAGTTACAATGGTGAAAAATGCATACTTACCACTCCTAGAGTGAAATAGTTAAAGAAGTAGTCGGAACTCTTGGACTGAGCAAGTTTGTGAGGTGATGGAGAATGAATCCGCATCTAAAGCAAAATGCAGACGGACAATGTAAGTTTAACCAGTAATAAATTCAATGACACACAGCTTTATCGTGAATGTTGCCATAAGATAGATATTGAGGATATTGTGTCAAATAAATCCAACATTACCTGCCAAGAGACCGATATCACATTTCTGATGAACAATAGATTTTGCCCTTCCATACCCGTCATCAGGATGAGTTCTAGCTCCCATTGGATTAAGATCCTTTGTGTTTGCTCGTTTTGTGGACGAGGCTGGACGGGCAAATCTATTGTTCGCAACAAGCGTGATATTAGTCTATGATAATTGAAAATTATAGGAAACACTCTTCATAAATACCTTATCTTCTGCCTTGTAGAAAACTTTACAAGGTGACCCAAGGGAACTTATGACATCCTACAAAAGAGAAACTAATGGCGTTCACGGGAAGACAAAAAAGGTAAACCAAATTAAAACAGACTGAAATAAATTATTGTTAGTAATTAAAGTTACTATCATTATCACTATCACTGTCATTGGCAATACTATTATCAGATTTAATCACAAACATCACCTCAGCTTATTAAGTTTGTAACAAAATCTTTTTGAGAGAAACTTTTTGAGAGAAACTTTTTTAATCTATAATAATTATTACTTCTCTTTTTAAAGTGTTTTTTTTTTCAGCTGAGTGTAGAACTTAGTAATTCATGTTTGTTTTGGTTCTACTTTGTTATACACGGTCTGGTGATGATAGCTGAGTTAATCTTTTGTCTCACGATTGAGTCACAAAGATGTGGATCGCGACGTTTCGACCGCTATACTGCTGGTCTTCATCAGGCGATGGAGTCGACTGGCTGCGTGTGAGTATAAGAAGCACCGTGGCTGGTGGTGATTGGTGCATTTCGATCCTTGCTTAGGCTGTTGTTGATTGGAGGATTTCGATTGGGTTGAGAAAAAAAATGTGCCACTTCCTTAGCCAATGTCAGTTACAAAACCAAACATCACTTGCTCACGTTAGTATCCTGTGCTTCCTGCAGAACCTGCTTTGAATTCTCATAGGGTCATTCTTCTGTTTGCAATTTTTTTCATTGATTAGAGTAATGACTCTGACTTTGGTTTTACGACACTCAATTGAAAACCGCCAGAGCTGCCGTAACACCTGTTATGGTTGAACAATCTTGATAGCACCAAACGAATGAATATACATGTACTGCAGCAGGATTTTTGCAGAGACCTCAGGGACTGTTACAAGATTATGCAAGATCCTTGCAGATCTGAGTACCTGGATTAAAGCGCCAGCTGTTAGGGGCCACTTAAATAATTATGCTCAAAAGTTATCCCTGAGGATCTTTTAAAGTTTTAGTTTTCCAAAGTTGGTTCTTAGCAAAACGAATTAGCCATTGATTCCCACCTGGCACGAATCACCAAACATGACAGTCCTTTCAAATGTTCGTCTCCTCAGCTCTAAAATCTTCCCAGGACCAGTGCCTTACAGAAAACAGTGGAAGTATTCAATACACTTAACATGGTGTATCCTATGTTATAGTTTCTGCTGTATTATAAAACATTGGAAAACTGAAAGAGTTATTATGAGTAAGGTTCAAATGAATTCATATATCAAGCGAAGCAAACTACATTATTAGAAAAAAAATAAAAAAAAAAAAACAACCAAGCTCTCTATGGACATAACTGATAGCCAGTTTCAAACAAGGCAATAGATTACAGCAAATTAATTTACCATATTAATTAACACTGAATGTTTGATCTGTTGCTTCTTCAGTTGACATACATGTAAACTTTTGGGTTTTAGGAAACATTTTGTTCTTTGTTCACCCTTGAACTTTGAGCACTACAGGTCTGAACTCGCTGAGATATTGGACATTGTTTTTATGCTCTTTTTTGTTATCCACATTTAAGAACAGTATACTTAATAAAATGCAAGTATCAAAATGAAATTTAACACTCAGTTGTTTGACATTAAAATAAATAAAAGCACTGATCATTTTGTATGGGAACTTAATTGTCAATAACTGTGTTTACTGAGAAGTTACTCTTTCAGAGAGTTAATTATTTCATCTGGGACTCACCTTCAGCAACAAGAAAACACTTCAGGCCATAAACTTTACCATCCTTGTTAATGATTTCAATACTTTCAGCAAAACAGTTACCGTGGAAACACTGCAGAGGGAGAGGTGGTGCCCTGCAATGTACAAACTCATATAATTCATAAAATAATAATTCTGCTCTCTTACCTACAGTGTAGCTTGATCAGCTGTCACTAAAGAAATTAACCCATTGACTACCGCAGGTTTTTACATTTTCGGAGTGATTTTCCATCTTTAAACGATGAATAGCAATGCGTGACTCTTTATTTGAACTACCAGGGAAAAGTGGTGCTGTCCTAAGCCACTGGAGGCTCAAGGTTTCTGAAAACATCATTTTGACGTAGCTATTTTTTATCCGTGAAGCGACAACAATGGCCCAAGTTCGGTTTGCTTGTGATTTCTGCTAAATTTACAGCCATTTTTCATCTTTAGCGGCTGCCTGATGAGCATCATTAAGCGTGATGGTAGCTAAGAGTCCACTTTCTCAAAGAATCGAGCAAGGTGATGTACTTTGTTGTTGAATTTGGCTTGTTACTCAACGAACTGGGAATTTGGCCGGTCTAACACTTAGTACCTTTGGGACTCGACTATTGATGAATTTCTCGACCTACCGCCACATATTTTGGAATTTCTGTGTACTGAAGATGACTACGAGCAGGAAATTTTGGCGGTAGGTCGGAGTGGCTGTAGACTTAGTTTATACAGTACCGCCCAAAAGTAAGTTGCCACCCTCGCGCGCGACGCGAATCGCGTCGCGCGCTACGCGATTCGCGTCGCGCGCTACGTGATTCGCGTCGCGCGCTACGCGAATCGCGTCGCGCGCGATGTTGTAGAAACTGTAAGTAAATTGGCTTGAAGCTCTCGCGCGATTTAAGATGCCCATTGTAAAGTAACAATAGCCGATTTCAATAGTCGATTTCCGGTGTTCGCAAAAGATCGCTAAGAAGAAATGAATATGTGTGATCGATAGATCGCCGGAGAAGGGCAGCGCGTGCTAAGCTTCGAAATTTTGTGTCAAACCGTTTTTGCGGCGAAAGTTCGCTAGGTTGAGATCGACATGATTAACTTAAGAAAACTATATACACAGTATGATGCACAGGAACATGGTTTTCCGCTTTCGGTCTTTCGACGTGGAGACAGAGGAATTCTACGGTAGTGAGCGCGGCTACCATCTAATTAATTCGCTTCCCTCGAATTCAAGCTTCTTCCTAAACTGAACATGAAACCGCCGATAATTTCGGCTCGTTCGTGACTGATGCTTAACTTTTGTTTAGCTTTCTATTCATTTGATTCTTGATAACTTTAGTTAGCCGTTTGAAAATTGAAAATGTTTACACACTTGGGATGTTTCTTTTCGTATGCGTGGTTTCGACGGAGCGAGTGTTTTGCGAGTGTCTTTTTCGTGGGTACTCTAAGCTTAATGCGGATTATTACCAAACGCAAATAGGTATATGGTAATATTCGTTTGTGTACCTCAAAACAAACAGTTGGCACGGCGATTGAGGGTAAACGAGCTGGGAGATAAGCTGTTCGTTCTTTTCGATTGATCGATAGACCGCACGTCCGATGCTTCCTTCAGTAACTCTTTTACGCGGACAAACTCTACTGTAGCGCAACTTTACAAAGATATGCCCAGGAAAATGTTTTTAAGTCTTTCGAAGTAGAAAACATACGATTGAGTGCCGGCGTGTTGAATAACAAACTTTTCCATTGCCAGATGAATCTCAAATTCCGCAACATAAGATCGAGCCGTGAGATAAGCTTATCGTTCTCTTCATCGATCAATCAACCAAAGTAAGCTCAGCACGTGCGAGGCTTCCGAACTACCGTACTCTTCAGCAAATCTTTTTACGCGGACACACTCTCCTGGAGCACAACCTTAGTAAGATATGCCCAGGAAAATGTTTTTCGGTCTTGCAAACTTGAAAATATACGATTGAGTGCCGGCGTGTTGAATAACAAACTTTTCCATTGCCAGATGAATCTCAAATTCCGTAACATAAGATCGAGCCGTGAGATAAGCTTATCGTTCTCTTCATCGATCAATCAACCAAAGTAAGCTCAGCACGTGCGAGGCTTCCGAACTACCGTACTCTTCAGCAAATCTTTTTACGCGGACACACTCTCCTGGAGCACAACCTTAGTAAGATATGCCCAGGAAAATGTTTTTCGGTCTTGCAAACTTGAAAATATACGAATGAGTGCCGGCGTGTCGAATAAACATTTCACATACGCTTAAGTCTTAATTAACGGCTCAAACTTCATCAGCCAGATGAACTTCCAATTTCTACATGATAAGATTATTCGTTCAAAAAGAAGAAAATGAAATAAAGTCCATTCTGCTTCGGGTTTTCCACGGCTTCTCAAACGAGTAATGATTAACGAGTGTTGTGCCATGTTTACTGAGTGGAAGGTTTCAGGTTACACAGCCAGTAGTTTTGCGGTTAATTTTCCTAACGAATTCAGAAAACACGACCACATATCGTATTGACGACAGAACCGATAAAAGTTGTCATTTCAGCGCTAGCGGGAGCAAGGAACACCCGAGGAACAGTAACCATTCGCAATCGATCTTCGTCGGTTTGTTTACAAGAGGACTGCGCCATTTCAATTCGTGATGAACTCCATGATGCTGTCTGTATTTTCATAGAAGGGAACGACATGTATTCGATTGAAACAATAGCTGCATTCGTAAAGCGCTACGCGAAATTAATTGATTTCGCGATGTAAAACCATCCGAAATTTATGCCAAAAATTTTCGCTTCAGTGAGTCTCGCGCTACGCGAATCGCGTAGCGCGCGACGCGATTCGCGTAGCGCGCGACGCGAATCGCGTCGCGCAGGAAACGCGACGCGACTGGCAACTTACTTTTGGGCGGTACTGTATGTGAAAGAATTGGGGGAAGGAACGGGCGCTGTCAAAAATTCTCGTTAGTTCCCAGCATGCAATGCGCTCAAGATGTTGAAAAAGTCGGGAAGGCCCGAATGCACTGGAACAAAAGGCTGTATCTACGCTCGGGAGAAGAATATGAACAAAAAAAGTCATTTCTTTGCTAGAAAAAGGACTGAATTTTGTTATGATGGTTGAATTTTGGTTTTTGGACAATGATTTCCCTAAAAAACATGAAGGCAAAAAGGGGCATTTTTGTTGTTTCTCTTTGACGTTAAAAACGGCCAGTTTCGTTCTTGTCCAAACTCAAAAGGCCATATTTGGTAAAAATCGCTACGTTTCTTGCATTTATTGGATATCCAAATTTAAAGGGCATTCCATTTCGTGCTCACAACTAACAGTTAAGGCAATATTCGTGCGATTGAGAAAGTTGCAATGTTTTGAAGCATGGGAGTTTTTTACGGCCGGTTTTGGCCGGCAAGGGTGCCAATGGGTTAAGGAATGTTCAGTGGTCATGAGATTTTATTCATGGTAATGGTAATGGTAATGGATTTATATACCGCACACATCACATAGTTTCATGGTGGTTTTACAATTCTTCTCTAGGGTGAGATCGGATGTCAGCCTGTAAAGACACCTCTGGCAGCCGCTATCAGTCCATATTTGATCTCACCCACCCACCCACCCACCCACCCAACCCACACATGAATGCCAAAGACAGATGAAAGATAGAGATAGACCACCACACCGGGAACTACGTTCCCTACTCTTTTTGAACAGTGTGTGGGTTCTAAATATCGTCCTTTTCCGAGAAGACTAGAAAGTCTAAATGTTTGCTGATGTAATTACAAAGGCAGCACTTTTTCCTCAATTATTTTAAATAGTGTTGGTCCAGCTGGGGTTTGAACCCGCGACCTCCCGCACAGTAGTCTGGTGCTCTACCAACTGAGCTAACCGGTCGGTGGTTAGGCCAGTGTAATCAATGTTAACACTGAGAGAAAAACCTACTTTAAATTTAACTGGTAGCTAATAGGGAAAACTCAAATATCTATTAATTAACCATCTGAATGATACTCAATAAGTCGGTGAAATTTCCTTTAGCTCTGCACCTTGCATCTGTCAAGCTATTTCCATGGTAGATTGACATGCGTGATACAACTGGTGATGATCCAGAAGAGAACTTGAGTGATCCTAATCCATGAGTGTAGTAAGGCTAGAAGAAATACAGTGTAATTATGTTATGAGAAAATGAAAAATAAATGTCATTTGCTACAATTTTTGTACATTATTTATTAATAGTATTTAAGGATTCATATCAATTAGGGGCCAGTACATAATACAACTCAATCCCTTCTCCTATGAACTTACTTATACTTCTTGTTGCATGCTGCTTCTCAATATTGTGGCATCTTAGTGGTATACAGGACTAATGGCTAATTAAAGCTTGTTGGACATCAGAACTGAAGATACCGTACATGTTAGTGGTTCAAGGCCTAATATGAACACCTTGTTAGCCATTCAGATTGCTTTGCAATTCCACCACTTTGTCTATTATATCCATTCCCCAATCAATTTTTCCCCATTACACATCAGCCAGGGTGGTATTTCTTTCATTTCACACCTCCTTCTTACCCAAAATTATGCACCACATACCTCAAACTTGGAGTCAATAGGAAAAGAGAATGACAGGCCCCTGAAGTTGAGAATAAACAACTGGAGGTTGGGATCATACACTGAAATGAAAAAAAAAAGTTTACAAAGTAAACAAAATTTAAAGCAATGTTAATAATAATAATAAACGCATGTTAACTCCAAGTGTAACCAGGGAAAAGCAACATCCACAATCTTCAAGGAGCAGGAGGAGGAGAAAAAGCGGAAGCACCTAAAGAGGGTGCTGGACATTGAAATGGGATCTTTCACTTTCCTGGTTTTTGGAACTAATGGTGGGATGGGAGCCGACTGCAACTGCTTCCTCAAATGCCAGCCGAGAAGCTCTCAGAGAAGAATGAGGAACCTTATCACATTGCTATTACTTGGATTAGAACATTGCTTTCTTGTGAGATTTTAAGGTCGGTACACACATGCGTAAGAGGCTCCAGGACACCCTTCCACAAAATTCCACAAGGGGATTTCATTGATGACTGTCGCTTAAACGCTTGCCAAGCGTGTGTCCACTAATTTTTAGAAAGTGAGCTTGTAAATTAGTATTTTAGGATCTTTTTAATATTTTTATTTCATCAAAATTTTTGCTTACGATAGTGCGTCCGCTAATTTTAGAACGTTTAATTATGGCGTTGAGTCTGTAGATTTGTTATTCTAGAATTTTTAACATTTTCATTAATTCATCAAAATTTTTAGTCTATGATAGTTGTAAATACTTAGGTATAATTTTTATTGTTATTAATAAAGTTTGTTGTAATAATAATAATAATAATAATAATAATAATAATAATAATAATAATAATAATAAGTCTTCCTAATAGAAGCAGAGTTTTTGTAACTTTTCAAAAATACTTTCAAATATAATTTGTATTCTTTTTTCCTGGAGTGTTCCTCAAATGAGTAACAGAAATATTTTGGCAAATACACCTGTACATTCTATTTAAAAATACCTTTGGCTGATGAAAAAGTCACACAAAATCAGATTTTGTTTACTGACTCAACAGGTAAGAATAACTTAAAACAGTCCCAGACATTACTAACTCCTTACCACGAGAAAGCGTCCATTGACTCATTTTCAGGTAGCCAAATTACAAATTATAATTACAGTATTATTTACAAACCTCCAGGATGTGTAGCTCCAAAGGACATGTCAATTTGCTCTATTGTAGGTTGCACTTGAGGAGAATTAAAATGAACTCCACTAAAAGAAATAAAAAAAAAAGTTTAAAGAAACAGTTGTTAACAAATGCCATGTTAGGCTGATTGTAAGAGTTCTTGAAAGATCAAAGGGCTGTAGGCTTGATTGCCAGTTGCTGTTGCAGGAAATGAGCCACCCTCGCTGATCCAAAAGGGAGGAAAAGCATGGATCCGGAAGTGAGTGGCAGAAATTGAGCACACTTGTTTTTAATTGGGCAAGAGTAATGAAGACAGGACAGTTATAATGAGGGCTTTTCATTTTATCTAGCAATATTAGGAAAGTGGTGTCACTGACAAAATGAACATAAATTGATGAATTATAGATAATAGTTATACCAATATTTCAGCTTGACTTTGTTCATGTTATAAACTTCAATTATCTGTGGAGATAAAATTAAAATAAAAGGAAACAACAACAATAAGCATAACAGCTAGAGATAAAAATAATATTAAACTTGGAAAGGAAACTGTAATGTTACCTTAATTTACTTTAAAAATTATACCAAATCACAAGTAAGCATCCAGTGCTGTGATACAGCTGCTATTTATGAACTAAATTAACATAACAATTACTAAATGCAGAAGGAAAAGCTTTATTAAACTTCGTGGATATGATTGCAATGCAATTTCTTAATTTTCTAGTATTAAGATTTTTAAACTAATAATGAAAGAAGCTGTTGAGTATATTAAAGATGAATAGTTTCAGTTTAAGTTTAAGTTTATTTATTTGCCAGAAAATAAAGTAAATAAATACATATATTAACACACAGACATTCAATATATTACAAACATTAGAGATAAAGAGACGTAATGCACATGTCATCGGCTTCCCCGTGGGGTCGACCCCTGGGCCTACCAGGGAGATATGTGGGGGAATACAAGGAGATGGACGGGATTATTTGCCCGAGGGTAGGGGAAAATCTAGACATTGTTTTACAATCAAAGATTAGAGGGTGGGGGAATTCACAAGTTTGAAAAGGATGTCACGGGAATTTTCAGCTGAGAGACACCTAACCCAGGGGACTTTGTCTTGAGAGTTTCCCCGACCCCCCGGGGAAACTCCTCAAGTTTGCTCAACTGATTTTACAATCCGTGAAAATGTAAAGCTTGTGGGATGTGGCTGGAGTGACAAGGATATACCTCACAAATTAACGTGAGTGGCTTCAGCTTACCAAATCACGTTAATTTGTGAGGTATATCCTTGTCACTCCAGCCACATCCCACAAGCTTTACATTTTCACTGCTTGTTTTATGGATATGTGGGTACTTGAGCCTGAGCATTAGCTATGCCATGCTGATGAGGCCTAACAAGGCCGAAACAGCTGTCCATGGCTGCTAATGCTTGGGCTCAATCTTTGCTTTGGTAGATTTAAGGGCAATGCCCGCTACCATGTGGCCTTAGTGCCTTTAGAGTGGCTTCAGCTTACCAAATCACGTTAATTTGTGAGGTATATCCTTGATTTTACAATCCCCCTGGTTAGCCCGGGGGTCGACCCCACGGGGAAGCCGATGACATGTGCATAAATTGTAAGTAAATGGATTAAAGGTATTTTCCTGGAGAGGAGGCTCAAATGGAAACCATGGGGCTTATGAGCTCCCTCATTAACCTAAATAAAATGTAACTTTTAAAATTACTTATGTATATATTATGAATTAAACTAACATTAGAATTGAAATTCCGAACATTAAGGTTACCTTTAATCTTTGTGAGACAGGATCAAAAACAAGTCTTATTCCATCATTTGGTAACTTTAATACCAGGTCCATGGCGAGGGGATTCTATGTGAGAAATTATCACATCAAAAATAAATCAGCGTTTATACAGGATAAAACTTTCCAACCCAGACAGTACAGGAATCATGAAAATACTCTAAATCAAACACCCTAAACAGGGCCACGAATAACTGGAATCACGAGAAAGAAATTCCTGCTAAATAACACCATGTTTAATCAGAAAAAAAAAAAGAATAATTCCGTGATAATCTTATTACCGCCTCGCTGTACATGGCCTGTACAGACTTGATTACACGGCATTGTCGCTTGAGAATCTGCACACACTGGGCAACAGGCATGCCTAAAAAAACATAAGACGGTAAGTATGTTACGAAAAGCAAGGGATAGCCTGGTTGAGTAATTACATTCATGGCGCGAAAACAAACTTTCATTAACTTACCAAGTATAAACTCCCATTGTTCATTTCCCAAAGATCTTTCGGGCACAACCTCGAGATCTAGCATCGCTACACCTTCCCAAAATATACAGTAACAATTTGCTGCTGCTGAAAAAGCATAAAATCGGGTGATTTTTGCAAAATTGTTTGCAAAATCTACCTTAAATTCATGACATCATTCGCAGACGTTTGTCGGAAAATTTGCCTTGTTTACGTTGCGTGGCGCATATGATGACGGCAAAAGACTGATGACCGCTATCCGTAGGCTCGGAATAAGTCCTTGGTAGCCGCGCCGCTGGGAAATAAATAGCTTGTCGAAATGGCGGACTCAGAGGAGGAAACAGAAGGTATTCCTCCACGTCTAGTCGCCAGTGATTTTGACGTATTTGCCGAAAAACTCCTAAAAAATCATCTGCTCTTAACAGCGCTCGAGCTGCATACTGAACTGGTCGAGGTGGGTCTGGAGATACCGCGTTTGCGCGATTTTTTCTCCAATCCTGGAAACTTCGAACGTCAATTTTTGAGCAGTTCAAGGGATGCTCTTTCTCCTGCAATACGTGAGTAATGTGTGCATAATCGCCCCATCGTTCGTCAAGATAGTGTTGGTAAATATTTACATCCTCTGGGTACAGACAAACGAATGTTCATTTAACATGCGATGAGGCTGACCTTGTTTTATAACATCACTCTTAGCGGACCAACCAAGCCGGAAATAATATTAATAACAGATGGTCAAGGCCTCAATATGAGTTCGTAAAATTATTGTTTAATTATTCTTAAACATCATCTGCCGTTTACCGCGATCGAGTGCAGAGCGTTAGGCCCTCTCATCTGAGAAAGTAAATTGCGTTTTAATGAGCCCGGCTGAATAAATATATTTAATGACTATTAAACAACACTGTTAATATTTTGTAGGCGTTGCACGATCAATATCCGTGAATTGGCTATACTTTTACATTTCCTTTGTTGTCCTCCAACGGTCAAGGCATATTTCGTCTAAAACTCTGAAAAAAAAAGCTCTTCTTTGCTTTATGCAGTTTATAATTTTTGATGTGGAAGTACTGTATCTAAATTAGTTATTACTCGGGATACTGTAAGTAATATTACCGAGTTATAAATGTGTCAGATTTCATTCTTTCTTTTTTCCTGTGCAGCAAAATGCACAATACAATAATTACGTTCCGGTGTTTGGATTGGCCAATGCACAATAGCAGGCACAAGGCGGTATGTTCATTGGTTAATTAAAAGCAAACCACATAGTCCAAAGGTCGAAAGACTAACATCACGCAACGGTTGTTTTGATGTTATGCAAATTCATCGTGTTTGAGTTGTGAAGCTAGATATTTTAATACAGCTCAGTCTGTCCCCGTGAAAAGGTTTGCCGAGTGTTAAGAAAAAAGTTGGAAGCCTCACACGTGTAGTGCTTATCGGCTAATCGATATCACAAGTCGAATTCGAATGCTGTGACAGAAAAATTACAGATTTACACAAAGTTGTTTTCGTAATGTGATACCTTCCATTTAATACGTGACTGCAAGTGAACACTCAAGGTTAAATAATCCACTTCGACCGCTGGAACAAATTTTCCTGCACATATCTTTGTAAAGTTGTGAAGCTAGGTTTTAACACAGTACATACTGTCCATGTGAAAAGGTTTGCCGAATTTAAGACAAGTTTGGAAGCCTTGCACGTGCTGTGAGTATCGCACGTGCTGTGACAGTTCTATATTTAGAAAATCGCAAAGTTGTTTTGATGTAATTTGATCCGGATTATACCACAACTCAATCGCTGTGACAGTTCTATATTTAGAGACAAGTTTGCGAATTTTTGGTTTTCATGTGACGTCAGAAAAAAAAAAAACTAAAATTAAACATTTAGATTTTTTACCTTCATCAGGTAAATGACATTTTTTAAAAAGCCAAGTAACACGCTTTGTTTTGAAAATCGAGCAGTTTGAATTTCGAGTTCTTTTTACAATGCGTGATGTCTGGATTGCTTCTGAGAAACACGTCACATACACAGAAACGATTCGCCTTGTGTTTTCGAGTTTTGAATATCCAATATGTTAAGAGAAGTGTCTATGCGAATGTTTTCAAGCTTCGCAGAGAGAAAAAATGTTTTGAGAGAGCCAAAGTAAACTCCAGATGTTGCCACTTAATTTAGAAGTAAACAACAACAGCTGACAATGAATATGGATGGCAACTCTCAAAACAGTTTAATGAGCTTTGCTTGTACGTGAACAAAAAGGCCTTATGTGAACCCAAAAGCAAACCACTAGCCGGATAGTTTCAAGAATCAGAAAGCGTGCGTCCGGCTTCTGCAGCACAAAAGTATCCTGAGTTAACGCTCATAGAGCATCTTGTTAAACTACAATTATGCAAATATTAAATGTTAGAACTGCAGAATAAATTAAAAGGTTTAATTATATAATTATATTGAGGGCCATCACAGGTGTCTGCACATAACTGCAGCTGTAAAAAAGTGAACCTGAAAAAATACATATTGATAATTCAAATGAAAATAATTCAGATCATAATCAAATCTAACAGAGGTACATGTATATTATTATATAATACATGTAATATATATTTTTTGGCTCTTAAAAGCTTTCCTCTTCAGTAGGTCAAAATTCCTTCTGATCAGTAAAATTGAATGAAAAATTATTTGTTCTTTAGAGCACCAATTTTATTAGAAGAGCCCTGGTGTTGTAAGTACTGGTGGTAGTATTTTCAGTCACTTAAAAGCTTTTATTCACTGAAACTAGTTACCTTTTTACAATGTGTTTTTATTCAAATAAATTATTTGTTGCTTTGCAGCTCGAACGTCAAGTATTGCCACTATTGATTCACTTGATGACTATGCTCGTTACTCCGATGATGGTAACAGAGAAACTGATGAGAAAGTGGCAGGTATGAGTGAAAAAACAAAACAAAACAAAACAAAAAAGAAATGAAAGCTTAAAGGAGCACTGTCACTAGGATTTGTGCTGTTTTTGGTTCAATTCTGCCAAAATTACTACCTTTTACCTGTTATTGTGCAAAAAATGCTCCTACAGAATCAGCAAGATGAATTCCAATGAAATTTTAGCAGGAAGACATAACCATAATAATTTTTTTGGTAATTTTTCAATGCATAGCTTGAAATTTTGAAAAAACTGGCAAGTTTTTTCAAATTTCAATCCATTTCCATCCTCGTCATCTTACATGGAATACAGAATTTTTTGGTGTCAATGCAGTACTACAGTCTTTGGCAACAAAACTAGACCATTATTTCAAGGTTTCCACTGATGCATTGGCAATTTAAAGCTTTTTAAAGTGATGGTACAATAGTGTGACACTGCCCCTTTAAGGTGCTAAGGTTGTGCTCTTTACTACTGTAGATACACTCATATTCCTTTGTTGAGGCCTTCTAAGGGGTAGAATCGACAAGCGACATGACTCTGAAAACAAGTGTAGTCTTCTCCCAAAACACAGACAACTGACAGAAATTGGTGGAAAACATGCTAAAGTTTGCAACAGCGACATTCACTTTCCACTCCTCTTTGTTTTCTTTGCGACAGCGACATTTGTCCCCAATGAAACAAGCAACAAAGCAACACAAGACTGCCCCTTGGAAATCCTCTTTGTTGTCATGCTTGCAGTGTATTTTCTATTTTAAAATGTTTAGTTTTAGAATTTGAACTGAGGAAGGCTCATGAGACAATCAAAGCTTTAAGAGGATCTCTGACAGAAGCAACTGGTAAATACGATGGTCACATTATTATGATTGTGTTTAATCAGAACTGTCTGTCTTGGTAGAAAATTTGTTTATTATGGAGGTCATTCACTGCAACTGGAACTTAATGCTCACTATGCTGTGGGGTGGTAAGCTGGGGGAGGAGTAGATGCCCTCGCATATCACATTTGTAGCAAATTTGTTGAGATTTGTCTTGAGTGAAATGAACTGTCAAAGGTCACATTTCTGTCAAGGGGATTCAACCATGAGAGGTGAAATATGCCCTCTTAAATGTCAACTATACTAATAAGTGCCCTCGCTTCTTGTCATTCAGTTTTTTGGGTGATGACCTTGTAGATTTCAATTTTGGGCTGGTACATTTGAGTCTGGTAATGCACTCTACAATGTACAATGTAGTTATTAATAAGTATTGAGATCTTCTTTGAAAAGTTCGGTAGAGCTTGTTAAGATCGCCTGCCATAACATGTACTTTGTACATATTATTTTGTAGCAGATATACATACATGTATATCAGTTTGTGTACAAGGAATATAATGAACAAATAAAAAAAATAAAAAAAAAAAAAAAAAATATATATATATATTTATATATATATATATATATATATATATATATATATATATATATAACAATGTGTTTCTACTCAATCTCGTTTCATATGGACTTTAATACAGGTCTGTTTCGTAGACCAACAAAGAGTTAGTCCACTCATCAGTTAAATTCCATATACACTGTAGCATCGCTAAGGTTTATATACATCAGCAGTATGATCGTTACAAAATTCAAACTTAAATAACAATGGTAATATACATTTGTAAGCTTATGATTGGTCCTTGAGGATGCGATTGAATTTAAGGAGAAACTTTCGCTTGTGCCTGCAATTTGATACGAGTTCGTTACGTTTGTTGAGCGATGCCATGTCCGGTTTATATAAAATATAGAATTTCTCGGTGTTACACAGGTTACATCTTTTGGTAAGATTGCTATAAGATCTGGCCTTGGTTAGAATTTTCCAGGAGATTGCGAAGTCTTTCTTTTGATCTTTTAGCTGCCATAGGTGTTTGCTTAGTTCTGTGTCATTTTTTCTACTTTCGTGTATGAATGACATCTGGTGGTTTCGCCATCTCGTCTTGAACTCCGTGGCGGTGAGGCCGACGTATGTCTCAGTGCTTTCAGCAGTGGTGATAGTGGCTTGGTACACTACTTCCTTAACTAGACATTGTCCTTTTAAAGGGCATTTGTTTGGCTCCCTGCAGTTACAGGGTTTGGGGGGTGCTTTATCTTCAGGTGGCGTGTTCTGTCTTAGAATGGTTCTGTTGTGTCCATCGATGACCTGTTTTATGTTTGGTGAACAACTGTAACTTAGCTTAAGATTATTTTTGTTAAAGAGTTTTCTTAATTTATGTTTCGGTGGGAAACAGTTCTCGATCAAATTTAGAAATTCTCTTCCTATGTTAGTTCGCACATTTTTACTAAATGGTGGGTTGAACCTGGTTCAACCCACCATTTAGTAAAAATGTGCGAACTAACATAGGAAGAGAATTTCTAAATTTGATCGAGAACTGTTTCCCACCGAAACATAAATTAAGAAAACTCTTTAACAAAAATAATCTTAAGCTAAGTTACAGTTGTTCACCAAACATAAAACAGGTCATCGATGGACACAACAGAACCATTCTAAGACAGAACACGCCACCTGAAGATAAAGCACCCCCCAAACCCTGTAACTGCAGGGAGCCAAACAAATGCCCTTTAAAAGGACAATGTCTAGTTAAGGAAGTAGTGTACCAAGCCACTATCACCACTGCTGAAAGCACTGAGACATACGTCGGCCTCACCGCCACGGAGTTCAAGACGAGATGGCGAAACCACCAGATGTCATTCATACACGAAAGTAGAAAAAATGACACAGAACTAAGCAAACACCTATGGCAGCTAAAAGATCAAAAGAAAGACTTCGCAATCTCCTGGAAAATTCTAACCAAGGCCAGATCTTATAGCAATCTTACCAAAAGATGTAACCTGTGTAACACCGAGAAATTCTATATTTTATATAAACCGGACATGGCATCGCTCAACAAACGTAACGAACTCGTATCAAATTGCAGGCACAAGCGAAAGTTTCTCCTTAAATTCAATCGCATCCTCAAGGACCAATCATAAGCTTACAAATGTATATTACCATTGTTATTTAAGTTTGAATTTTGTAACGATCATACTGCTGATGTATATAAACCTTAGCGATGCTACAGTGTATATGGAATTTAACTGATGAGTGGACTAACTCTTTGTTGGTCTACGAAACAGACCTGTATTAAAGTCCATATGAAACGAGATTGAGTAGAAACACATTGTTATCACCGCTCCATTATTGTTGAGCACTATCCTGGATTTATCAGTGTGGAACCCACCTGAAGTCATATATATATATATATATATATATATATATATATATATATATATATATATATATATATATATATTTGCATGGTGTACTACTAATTAAATTATTATTAGGGCGTAAATTCGTTTTCTTTTCTATTTTACTAGTGGAACTTGAAGTTTATTTTTTCTTCTCAGAAACTGAGACTCCTGCTACTGAAGGAAGGAAAGGAGATAGATCTGTGAATGAACTTATAACCAGTGGGGTAAGCTGTTAAAAGCTGTTTCTGGGGTTTACACAGTCATTATTTTTTCCAGTGTTTGTTCATTCATTTCACAGACAAGCATCACACATGTATAGAGACAATACACTTTTTTTATTTGAGCTGTATTTGTCTGTTTAATTATATTTTATTTGTTTGTTTTATTGTTATTTTTACTTTTATTATTAATAATAATTTAATGGTACAGTAGCTGTAAATCCTGTACATACAGTTTAATAATGTTCATAGTTTTACATAGTTTTGTGTTAGTTTTAACGTGTTGAAGAATTAAATGTCTCCAAGAAGCTGAAATATTAAATTTAAATACTTTAATTTGACACAGAAATAAAGGAAGATATCAGTCATATATTTATGCAAGGTTTTTTGTTGATCCCAAAGCTACAGTAGAGTATTTCCAAGTCTCTTTTGTAACCTGTTTACAAAAACGTTAAAGCACAGAAACCCATTCAAATGGATTTCAGTTTAAAAATAACCAACTGTTAACTATATTGGACATACATGTATGTAAAATAGATATAATATACTAAGTTTCACTGGGCTAATAATAAATACCTCTTACTAAGTGAGCTCAAGGTCCGTACTGTAAGTTATGAACCAAGTTTTTTCCCGTTGATTTATGGCCTAAGCCCGAAGCGCATGGGCCATAAATTGATGGGGGGAAAAATGAGGATCTGTAACTTACAGTATGGACCGAGAAAACGAGGTTAGTAAGATATTTATTATATCTCTGAGGTTAATCCGGCACGTGGGAAAGAAAACTAGTTGAAGTCAAGTGGGCCATACTGTAGAATACGGCCCACAAAATTGACCAACCACAGCGCGTGGTGAGAGATATAATAATTAATTTTAGACATTTTGCTTTCTAACAGTCATTTTACCCATAATAATGTTATAAGAATGGATATTTGGTGAACATGCACTATTTTCTCCAGGATTCTCTGAGACCTCATGAAAAGAGAGCCCTAAATTTTTTGGTGAATGAGTACTTGTTGAAGAATGGCTACCGGATGACGTCTGTGACTTTTTCAGATGAAAATGCTGATCAGGTGTGTGTTGTAGTGTAAATGAACTCAGTGTAGCAATGGCTAAACTTGCAATTAATTCAGTAGAAACCCTATAAAGTGACCTCTCCCTTTCCAGCAGGTCATCAAAATTGCAAAACTTTTTGTTTGTAAAAAGCTGTAAATAAAACCCTCATCATACAGCTACCTCTATGGAACAGTTGCCTTTTGGCTGTCCCAAAGAGGATGATCCTTATGTTTCTACCCCAGCCTATTAATCTAATGCTCTAGCAACAATGCTTATAAAGCCTACTTGATGTATAAATACAGTACAGTGTAGAGTCTTGAATTTCAGTTTGTGCATACTACAGTAGGACAGTTGTCAGGAGCATCCAGCCAAGTTTGACACTTTGGCCACATCTTTTTGTGATGAACCCCTATTTTAAATTTAGCAGCCAACCCCTGTTGAGAGGCCATTTTCCATTTGTCCAAAGGTGGCCTCTTTAGGTTATTGGCTGTATAAATCGCTGTCATTGTCTATCATTTCTTTTAAAGTCTGTCAGAGTCCTTCAAAATAACACCTTTTCTCATACACTGCTGGTAGGCATGTCAAGCTGACTGCCGCCGCCTGACCTTTCTTGCAAAATCAAAGCTAATACAAGTAGCACTACGCTAAAAACGAAATAACAAAAATGTACAAGGCTTGTACATGATACTGATATTGTACAAAAATAGCACTTAAAATCTTTGGGTGGGTGGGCGGGAAGTCGGCAATGTAGGTCACATGACCTACAGTTGTATACTCAGGCCCCAGCGGTGTGTAAGAAAAACATTTTTCACTTACATGTATTTCATTTCACTCAGCCAGTGAAAAATTACTCTTTGCAGGATTTTGAAGACTGGGATGATGTGGGTCTTAACACAGCTAAGCCACCAGACCTGCTGCATCTTTATAGAGACTACGGACATCACACTGTTCCCGAAGTCATGCTGGTATTGAAATCAGTGAAGGAAGAGAAAGCAAGCTTAGAAGCTGAACATGCTAAGTTACTGGAGCAATGCAAACAACTGCAAGAGGAAGTTGGGGAATTGAAATATGAGAATCAGACGCTAAGCGAAAATGTTGAGAGACTAGAAAGGTGACGGCTGTTTAGAAAATAGCACTGTTTAAAAGTAACACTTCATTTAGTAAAATAATTCCATTCCCAGCCTTAAGAGCTGGTGGGTATATTTTTCACAGGTTTATGTCAGGCATACATGTAACTGTCACCTTGAAAGGTACTTTTCTATTTAGTGTGTGTTGTTTACTTGCCTTTTGAGTAGAGGTGTTTGCTTTGATTTTGGCCCACTATATGCTGACCCTGCCTTTTATCTAGCGTCTTCAAGTCGTCGTTTCTTTGGAAGAATCAAGAAAGAAACACACTGTAATATACAGCCACATGTAGTGCTTTGTCCTTGTACCCATCTGCTAATGGCCGTGGGATGAAACTAATCCCTTGGCAATCACGTTAGCATATCTCCACAAACCTGCATTTTCTTGCTTGACCACCATTCTTTCTCGAGCTCGTTAGTTCTTTCATTCCCAGGTGCATGTGTTAGTTCTCTTTTTCTCTCGTTCATTCGTCCCTTCTCCTTGTCGTTTTTATATTCCTTCACCGTTCCTTGTGTCGTTTATTTAGTTGTACTTGCGGACGTACGATCTATTTTTTCTTTCGTTTGTTATTCCTTCTTTGTTGTTTGGGATTTTTTAAAATTAAGTTTGTTCTCTGTTTTGTTCGTTTTTCTCCCCGTCGGCTGTTCCTCCTTGTTGGCTCTTCCTTTCATTCCGGCGTTCTTGTGTGTGAGCGTACGTTAAACTCGTTTATTCACTCATTTAACCGCAAGCACTATATTTGTCATCGTTAGTGAAAGGATGGAAGTTGCTAACTCATCTCAGCAGAGTGAATCCGGGTCTCTAAGCCCTTTGCAAAGCACTGTCATCATGGAATCAAATACAGATGGGGCAACAGTGCAGCAGAGTGAATCTGCGACAGAAATTGACGCCGACGAGAACAGCGAAGAAGCAAATAGCGCTGAAAAGATTGAGAATGTTACTGAGGATAAATCTCACAGTTCAGCCGGCTTAGACACCAGTCAGGATAGTAGCAGTGTGGACCATGAAGTGGGACTGGCTGATGGTGAGGCTGAATCTGATTCCGAGAACAGAGGGGGGAATCCTTCAGATATCATCACCCAAGCGGCACCAGACAAGGTGGGTTTGCAATTATTACTTACATGTATCATGCTACGAAGTAGCTTTGAAATAGGGAGATGGTTAGGAAACCCGGTTAGGAAACCCGGCAAACATCAAAGAAGCAAAACAAAGAGGCCAAGATTTATGTTGGAAGGCCCATGACCATGCACATTTCTTTGTTTTGCACTCATTTACTATGCATGAATTACGTCATCGAAATGTTTTTATTGGCTATTTGCATGAGCACGCGGTAACCACCTATTGTTATTGTGCACGATCAACCCCCAAAATAGCAAACAAAAACATAATTATAACAAAGAACTTTGCTAGGTTTCATAACCATTTCCCTCTATGAACTATGTTCGTAATTACGGCCATCTCCTTTTTCGTCCCGGCGAAACCCCCATGCATTGTGTCACAAGAAACTGGCCACATTGTGAAATCCTGACACTTACATTCCTTGATAAATAATGTGCCTTCCATAGGCATAGGCGTACGGGCAATTATTTGCCGGGGGGGGGGGGGGGGAACCATTTGCCCAAAAAATTCTCGCAAGTTGCCCAAATATCTACGAAACAGTCGTAAAGAAACGAGGGTGATGCGATGCACTAACATAGACCTACATATGAAGTGAAACACGTTAAAAGAAATAGCTGTCTCTGCCATTTCGACGGCCGAAGATATCAATGATACGATCCATGTCATTTTTGACTACAGAGTTGGCATATGCCCTTTCAATGTAATAAGTGCGATGTTACTTACACGTTGTTGCCCCATGGTGCTGCGGAGGTAAGTTTTCAACCTGCACATCGCACTGCATGATCGTTCTGTACAACACGATGTAGCAGTGATCACTGCGAGGATATGTACCACATTAGAAAATTCTGGAAACATACCAAGTAGATCATTGTCGTGCATTGCAGGCCCGTAGACAGGTTTTTGCGTGGGGAGGTGCGTTTTAGCGCCGAAGGTTGGAATTGAAAGCGCCTACGGCGTGAGATTGTATGGGGGGTCCGGGGGCACGCTCCCCCAAATTGACCGTTCAAGACTTCATTTTGTGCGTTTTCAAGGGCGTTACATTGAAAATCAGACAGTCACGATCAAACTTAAAAACGTCAATACTTGGTCGAAATGGATTTTGGGCTTAATCGTTGAGTAGTGTGCCAATCTGAAGCCTCCTTGAATGCTTCTGGGCAAACAAATCTACCAGTTCGCATTAACGCAAGCGAAAAGAGCCTTGCTTGATGTACGCTGGCTCTGTTGTAAGTCCGGAGTCGTCTTTAAGAGCACTTGTGCGCCTTTCACATGCCCAGCTAGTGGCTGGAAATGTGCAACAAATCTTCAACAGGAAGTAAAGATTTGCCGGATACAAATCCCTCAAGGCTTTTGCAGCGGCATTGGGTCTTTCCTGTTTTGGCTTCGAGTTGTATCCGAAATAGTCTTCCAGAGATTTAATAGTATCGACATAGCAGGGGATCACATAGCGGACTTAAAATGAAAACGGTTCAATAAATTGGGTTTAATTTCAAACTACACAATAAGCGAGTCAGGACGGAAGTACTACAGTTACTTTGCGTTTACCGTTTTTGTAATAACTTACTTTCTTTTTCATCGCCGGTATCTAGTAAACGGACTTTCGCGGCCCGTGGGGGGTGTGCACGCGCCCGTCGCACCCCCTCCCCCCTACCTGCGGGCCTGCATTGTCTCCAGCATTTCTGAAACAGTCATGTACATGTAGCCTAATCCGCGCACACGACGAAACCTCGTCTACATTTTCTCGACTCGGCTTCCAGAAATCTGGCCGTCGATTTTCTAAAATTTAGCGGGAGAAGCTTTCTTTATCAGGTGTTTCACTGTGATAGATATTTCCCAAACCTCAGAGTATTTGCTTACCTCAGGTTAATATAGAAAATATCTATCTCTTCGACAAAAAACGTGGAAACTTCTGAAAAACTGGCTTTATCCAAATTTCTCCAAAAGTTCACTAGAAAGCAATGCAATTTAAATTGTTGGAACGGTGCTTGTGAAGAAGTTCTGTCTGTAAACATGTAACAAAGTATAATTGCACTCAATATTTTTTCCCTTTTCTTTTATTTCTTTTGCTTAGCTCGTTAGACCTGAAGCCAGCCCTGTGAACTCATCCGCTTCACCAGCTGAAAAAACTGTAGACAGGGGGCAGGTCTCATCAAGGTAACTAATAATAATAATAATAATAATAATAATAATAATAATAATAATAATAATAATAATAATAATAATAATAATAATAATAATAATAATAATAATAATAATAATAATATATCACATTTATATTGCGCATTTTCTATGCAATATTCAAATGCGCATTACAACACTGGCCAGGGGACTTTGCCAGACTGCTTATAACGCAGTTTACAATTAATGAAGTTGAGTTATGAGTGCCCCCGTAATGTCAATATCAAATTAAGACAGACACTAGAGGTGGTCACTGCCAGAGTTTTGTTACGTCCCTAGTGGTTCTTTTACGTCCCACAGAATCAGAGAATTATGAAGAGTTGTGAGACGGGGCCTACGGTTTATCGTCCTTATCCGAGAAGACTAGAAAGTCTAACCGTTTGTAGATGTCATTACAAAGGCAGCACTTTCTCCTCAATTATTTAAAGACCCTGAGTGTTGGTCCGGCCGGGGTTTGAACCCGCGACCTCCCGCACGGTAGTCCGGTGTTCTACCACTATGTTTGGAACGCTTGAGGCGATCCTTTTAGTATTTCTTAATTTTAAAGTAACTTTCCTTTGGTTGTTGCGTCTTCCGCTGGCAAAGTACGAAATCTTACAGGTGTCTTTGCTTGCTTTGCTTGCACTTTCTCCTCAATTATTTAAAGACCCTGAGTGTTGGTCCGGCCGGGGTTTGAACCCGCGACCTCCCGCACGGTAGTCCGGTGTTCTACCACTATGTTTGGAACGCTTGAGGCGATCCTTTTAGTATTTCTTAATTTTAAAGTAACTTTCCTTTGGTTGTTGCGTCTTCCGCTGGCAAAGTACGAAATCTTACAGGTGTCTTTGCTTGCAGAATAACGTCATCGTCCTTTCGAGACAAACTATTATCTTTCACGCATGTGCAACTGGAGAACAGGTTATCCAATGAGGTATGTCATAGCTCCATCTTGAACGTTACTTCGCAGGCTTGATTGTTTTCGTGATTCATTTTATTTTTGACTGAATTTCCCGCGAATATCAGACTTTCACAGGAGCCCCAAATTGACCAATCACAAGTATCTGCACGTGCAGAGCCTTTATTTTCGCTCATTAAATTTACCAATTGTTTTCTGGCGCTCTTGTTGCCGTGGCTGTCCTTGTGGCCCTTTTTCGCGGGAAAAAAAATTGCGGCTTTGAATGGGAGTTGTACGTTCCTATTAATGGGCTCCTGCATAACAATGATCAGTAGAATAGAATAGAATGGAAGAACCAACACCGGAGGAGGTTATAAATTAAAATTACAGGAGGTAATAGTAATTACAGGAGGTAATAATTAAAATTACAGGAGGTTATAAATATAGATTTTCAGAGAGAAATCACCGGGACTATAGTTTCTTGGTGTCCACATATGGGAAGTGCTCACAAGCGGACGTTGGACTGTATCTTGTGTTTTAGAATCCTCGGCAGATTTCTCCTTAAAATTTCCTGAAAATTTTGATTCGTGATAGGAAATTTGATGATCGATATTTAGGATTTGTTTTTAGAACTGGGGAATGCTGTTGTGCTAACATAATCCAGTTTGTTATTCGCCTCCCGTGTTCAGCTTGTTGGTAAAACATTTTTCGTACTAAATCAAGTTCTGTCCTTAAGGGAAAACAAAAAGTATTAAAGATGCTGAAACGTTTTGTTATGCTGTATCAACTCTTTTCTTGAATGGTCGTATAGAACTGAGAAAGTGCTAATATCATGCCCCAGTTTATAGCTATTGTCATATTTTTTCGAGATGGCGGATCAGCTGGAGTTATAGCAGTTACAGCGTAACATTCTAACATTTGCTGTTATCTTTTTTAAGGTTTGTAAGCTGTCCAATGCTGACGAAAATGTTGTTCTCATTCTTGCGAGATGTCTACCCCATATTGTACCCAATGTACTGTTGAATAAAAGAGAGGTAAAACAGACAACAACCATATAAATCTGCGCAGATTTTATTTTTTTTTTCTCACGTTCGTAACAAGATCTTGATGAAACATTTAACCGCATCTATCACACTATAATTCATCAAAAAAGGATATTAATAAATAATAAGGGTTGGCGCAGTGGTGAGAGCGCTCGCCTTCCACCAATGTGTCCCGGGTCCGATTCCCGGACTCGGCGTCATAAGTGGGCTGAGTTTGTTGGTTCTCTACTCTGCTCCGACAGGTTTTTCTCCGGGTACTCCGGTTTTCCCCTCTCGCCAAAAACCAACTTTTGATTTGATTTGATTTAGAGTTAATTGGTAAATGAAGAGCTACTATGTAGAGATGTTGCCAATAAACCCATTATTATTATTATTATTATTATTATTATTATTGTTATTGTTATTGTTATTGTTATTGTTATTGTTATTGTTATTGTTATTGTTATTATTAATACGGTTTATCGTCCTTACCCGAGAAGACCAGAAACACGTCGGATCAAAAGCACACGTTTCGAGCAACTGTTACAAACTAGTAAATTGTTGGAAGCTAGAAGTGTAGTCAACATGTAAATCAGGCTTGCGGCATTTGGAAATCTAAACTGGATAATGAATTAGTGTATGCATGGGATGGTGAACTTCAGTTGTAGGACGTCTTTTACAAATTTCAATCTACAGGAGCTGATCCCAGTAATTCTGTGTTCAGCAATTCACCACCCGGAAGCAAAAGAAAGAGATAGCCTCCTTCACATGTTGTTTAATCTCATCAAAAGACCTGATGAAGACCAAAGGTTGGAAGTAACTTTGTTGTTCTCTATTCTACTAGTTTTACGCGAGACTTTTTGTGATGAACTTATGTAAGTCTGTAAAAGGCGTTTCCTTTAAGAAATATTGTGGACGTTTTCTTCACTTTTCGTTTTGTGCACTGTTGGTGTGATTCTGTAATGAGCTCTCAGGTTGCAGACTATCACTCGTCAAACAGGTGATCATAAAATCATATCGAAATGTTATTGGAGAACTGTCGTACGAAGCATGGGTTTCAGTCATCAGTTTATTCTGTTGTACCCCGTAAGCGCTTCTCCGTTTGTTTACTTAATACCTTTGCTGTAATTGTATTCCTTGAGCAATTTAACCTTTGTGCATGCTAATGTTCTCGTCATTAGGCAGATGATTATGAGCGGCTGTGCTGCGTTTGCGCAGGTCGTGGATCCAACTCGGATCGAGGCTGAACTTTTACCACAATGGTGGGAACAGGTGAGCATTATTAATAGTTCACTCATTACAGTGATGCTGGTGTAGTACTATGTTAAACACGATGTCCATTTTTGTGTTTTTGTAGATCGGCCACAAGTTTGTTGAAAGAAGACTTCTTGTCGCTGAGGCTTGTGGTGGATTAGCACCGTATTTACCGGTAAATATGGAACCTAGTGGACTTTTCAAGTGCAGTGGTGAACGACGTTTTCTGCACTGTTGCGAAATTACTCATCCTCAAGAACTTTCCATTTGTTACCGCCCTGATTATTATTATTATTATTATTATTATTATTATTATTATTATTATTATTATTATCATTATTATTATTATCATTATTAATTATTATTATTATTATTATTATTTATTATTATTATTATTTTATAAACGTCTCGAAGGTAAACTGCTTACCTTGCACCTGACTTAGTATCAAGAGGCACCTTAAAAAGGAGCTATGGCCTGGACATTTTTCTGTCTTTGGGCTAAAATTCATGTTAAGGAACATTTTTAGACCCAGAATGACCTTGAAACTCCAACTGACAGACAGTGAAGTTACTTTTTGAAAGGAGATCAAAGCAGTATCGGTTTGTAATGATTCTTACTAGACACTCGCAAAACAGCGACCCGCTTTTGTCAAGGTACAAACTAGAGACCTTAAGATTGAGGTTTTTCGGCATTTCCCCCGAACCGCGAACGTCAAGAAGTCACGTGACCAGTGCATTGCCGTCAGGTTTGCGGTTTGAGGTTCACGTTTGTACGGCTAGACCACACTCTAGAGGTAAGTGATTTACCGCAAAGTTTTTTGCACCCTAAAACATCACAATCCCACGTTTGAGAGAAAGTACTACTTTTTAGAACTCTTTCGCCTATTAATTATCGAATTCTTTTTCATAGAAACGTAATTTTTAAGACGATTTCACAGCTAAAACAGAAATGAACGAATGAATGAAAACAAACATGGCGGCCGGCTATTTGTTACCCGCGAATATGGGCAGACAGCTAACGTGAAACCGCTAACCGCAAACCGCGGTTTGCCGTTTGCGGAAAAATGGCCAAACCTCGATCTTAAGGTCTCTACTGTTGCCATTCTAACCATCCGTAGCCATGGGAACGTGTTTATAATTTCCTTACACTAGAAGAGAAGTTTTGAACAGAACGTGGAGCGTTATTTTGGGTTCTCATCACTAGAAACATCTCTTGATACTAAAAAATAGATATAGTCCCTTTAATTGTTTTTGTGTCTGTGTGCCTTGATATTGAGCGCTCCCCTGATTTATGCTTTCCCAGGATTACATTCGCAGTTCTTTAGTGTGGTCGATGCTAAAACAGATGCTCAGTGATGACCGAAACGAGGCTGTCCGAGAGGCTGTTACTAAGAGCCTGGCACTAGTGGTTGCATTTATTGAAAACGTGGATAAATACGAACAAGTAAGCGGAGGGGTAATCTCCACTTTTCTTTTTACGAGATGTTTTATATCCCGCCATCTTGACCGAACAAGCTTGGCCAATAAAGGATTTATTATATGACTCATAGGACGCTATCAAAAGACAGTAAAACGCGGGACGAACGAGCGGTCAAGATGGCTCCATCTTGACCTCGCGGGTAGCCAGTCACAGCAGGAGAATTCATCTTGACCGTTGAAAGAGCCAGTCACATAATAAAATTCTATATAACCCTAACTGAAATTTAAATTTAAATTAAGGCACATTTATGTTCAGTATTGGTATTGCGAAAAAAAGGCGGTCAAATGTTTGAATTTTAAATTTACTTGTTAGGTAGATCCATGAGCGAATAGCTATCAACCCCTCTAATAACCACACACCAAATTAACAAGGGATGGATTTAAACCCTTGGCGAACAAGACAGAATGTCTCGATTTAGTCCAATTCTTATATATAGCGAAGAGTACGAAAAATCCAGATATCGATATTAAGGCTTGACATCACTGATGTATGTTATCAATCGTCTTTGACTGTTTGTTTGTTTGTTTATGTTTCATCTATTTTCCTCACAGGCTTATGAACTGCTTATGGACACGCTCTTTGATTCATCAGAAAAAGTGGCAAAAACATCCATGGAAGTGTTTCTACCGTCATTCGCCACTTGGTCCCAGGACCTTGGCAGATTGGAGTCTCCTCTTTATACGTCGCTAATATCTAACTTGGAAAGTAATCTCAAAGTAAGGTTTCGGTCATCTGTATTATTTACTACTCTCACAATGTGTAATATCGTTGAAAAAATAGTAAAAGTTAATTTTGTTGCCCAGCAGCCAAGGGAACAAATAAAAGCCCCCCTCCCACAGAGATCTCGCGGACTTGCTTGCAAATTCCACCACTCATCATCAATGAAGTACCAAAGATGTGGAGCTATGGACATCACGCCTTTATTTGTCCTGGTTTAACGCCCTATCACTTATCAGCAAAAAAATCTAAGTAAATGTAGCAATTTACTTAAACCGATCTTAGCAACAAAATTTTGCTGAGGTTGGTTAAAATCCCAGTAAAACGGGCTGTAACTTATTTATCATTCGTTTACTCGCGCTTGACGTCCGCTGTTTGCTTTGATGATGCGCTCAAAACTGAGTTCCGAAATAGATGTGATTATTCCTCACTAAAGGCGCTTTTACACGACAGAGCAAAAATGGCACGGATCCCACAAAAACTAGAACGGTTCCAATAGTTTTTGCAAAGAAACTGAACTTTTATCCTTTCCGCGACGGAACCTTAGGCGCCTATGGTCCCGTCGCGGAACGGATGAAAAACTATTGGAGCGGTTCTAGTTTTTGTCGGATCCGTGCCATTTTTGCTCTGTCGTGTAAACGCGCCTTAAAACTCGCTCTTCTGACTGTTATCGTTTTGTTGTTAGGATTTCAAACGGGTTCAGGATCTTTCCAGGGAATCGGACGACGTTGAAAAACTTCAAAGGACACTAGAAACAATTGAAACGAGACTACCTCGGTGTATTCATGTCCTAGCGTCGCTTATCCCAGCGCTGTTTGTGACAGTTCTTCGGACAGGTAACTTTCAAAGTTTTCGTTGCATCACACCGTTCAAACATTTCCCAACGTTGTTGTGAATGCTGCCGTGGCCTTCTGTCTCATATGATTATTTTCATTTCTCCTCAGCCCCTTTCGCCAAAAATCCAGAAGATGTCGAACGTTATAACGTTCCAGGTAAGCGGTCTCATGACCGATGGTTTATGTCATAAATGTGGTTCGTATTTAAGAAAGTGAGCCCACTACGACCTGAACTCGGGCCACAGCTTAACGAAATTTTGCAGGCGTTGAAGTTATGATCGTCCTAAGTGGACTCAGGGCATCCTACCCCAGAATTTGAAACGGTACTTTTTGGTGTATTTTGACGACAAAGCTGTGGTTAATAACCTTTTATAGCTGTTTGATACTAATAGCTAAGACTAAATGTAAAGTAGCAGTAACTCTTAGTTAGAATTTTTCAGGTCCAGACAAAACAAAGATCGCTCTCTGGCACGTTACAGCTGAGGACCGTAGCACAGGCTACCAAGTACATTGATTTGAAACCGCTCGTGTCAAAGCTACCTGCATGTACTGTTTAGCAGTTGCTTTCTGGTGTATTGTTTTCTTGTCAATCTGCAGTTTTAATTTAGTGGTTAACTTCTTCTTGATGGTACTTTTTAAGTAATAGATAAAATATGAGCGGAGACCGGCTCGCCGTTTTAAATGCCCGTAAAGGCCGGACGCCAATATTTTATCTTACTTGTGAATGAAACAATAGACTGTGTTTGTCATGTTAATCAGTAGAGATCTGTATCAAAGTTAATGCATACTAATTAGCTGAACAGGACTCTTTTATGAAAGTTAATGCTGCAGTTGATTTGTATTGGGGTTTAGAGAGGTATACATGTGACTGGTCATAACTCTTATGAATTATTAAATGTGACTTGTTTATGACTTGATTTTAGTTAAACTTTTCTTACATTTCTCTTCTTCGTTTAGTTGCACCAGATAGATTTCTGCCAGCTGCGTCACCGCTGACCGATATCGAGACGATTTTTGGCGGAAATCAGACGGTCGCGTTTCATGTTCGTCGCTTTGATAAACACGTGTCAGAAGACCGGTTTGATTCATGGGATAGCTTGTCTTGGGTTCATTACGAATGGTGAGAAGTTGTAATTCTCAGAATACGGTAAATCGTAATTTAGTGTGCACCACCCTTTTTTCCTAAGCGTTTCTTTTTAATTACCACTCGAAATTGGTGAAAAGATCATACTGACAAGAGGGCGTTGTGAATTAAGCCCCGGCTACACGTTCAAACATTGTTAGAAGAACACGTCCCAACATTGTTGTAAGAACGCTTCTAACAATGTTGGATACGCATACAGCATTGTTGGAAACACGTCGCTTCGGGGTTTTAACTTCAACAATTATTAAGATCTCGGTTTGGAGACTGTGTCCTTAACTCTGATTGGTCTTTGCAATACAACATTGTTGAAAGGGCGGCTACACGCTTCAACATTTGTTGTATGTTGGAGAAAATGTTTGATCGAAATTAAAACATTCTTCCAACAAAAAATGTTGAACAAACGTCATCAAACATGCATGCTACACGTTCTAACATTGTTCGTCCAACAAATGTTTTATAACAATGTTTGAACGTGTAGCCGGGGCTTTAGAGCTTACTTATCAGTAATCGAACATTCCACCGGAAAGAAATTATTACTTAAATATAGGCCACTTTTCAAGAACGCTTGTACACGGACAAGAGCTCTCATTAGTAATTTAAAGAGCGATTTAACTCTTCTGAGATATAGGATTTGGTGGGTCGTTACTTTAAGGCCCGGGCGAACGGCTTCAACATTTTCTTCAACATCCGTTCGATTTTGTTGCATCCTGTTGAACGTTGTAATTTGAAAGATGATGAACGCCGGGGGTGGCAAACGGTTTCAACACATCATCAACATTTGATTCAACAAAGCTTCACGAGAGGCCTGGCATTCAGTCCCGCGATTGTTACTATGGATACGTCTTTGAGGGACCGATTAGTGCGCACGCGCATACCTAACAATGTTGAAAGCGCGTGGAAAACGGCTTCAACATCGTTCAACATTCGAGATAACAAAAGAAATGTTGAATGGATGTCGAAGCAAAGTTTAAACGCTTTTAAACTCATTCAACATCGATTCAACTTCCATTCAACATGTTTCAACACGGTTGAAAGAGGGTGGCAAACGGTTTCGACATTGCTGTTCAATAACATCGAACGGATGTTGAAGCAACTGTTGAAGCCGTTTGCCCGGGCCTTTAACAAACACGATGTAATTTGAATATGTGAATGATCATCGCTGTTATGAACACTACTTAAGCAGTAGTGAAAATAACGCCTGAAAAAACTTCAGGCTTGTACGAGATTCGAACCCACGACCTCTGCGATACAGGTGCAGTGCTCTACCAACTGAGCTAACAAGCCAACTGGGAGCTGGCCGTTTTGTTACTTCGTAATATACCCGTGAGTGATGCATATATGAGATTGAATATGTGAAAATCGTATATTATATATATATATATATATATATATATATATATATATATATATTACCATATATATATATATATATATATATATTACCATATATATATATATATATATATATATATATATATATATATATATATTACCATATATGTCATATATGAAGATAATCTATGATTTTCTTATATTCATTTTCACGATGTAATTTGTTAGTAACTGCATGTTTTATTTTTTCAGCTTACCTAATCTTTGTCAAATTGTTGGTGAGTACATATGTATGAAGTATTATTGCAATTCTTGCTTATTCATTTCTATTTCGTTTGTTTGTGTGTTTATTCCCTTTGTCTACAAAAAACATCGTTCCAAATAACTTCACCTTTCTCATGGTAGGAAAAGTTCATGTAACCTTAACCGAGTGTGTGCAGGAACTAATTTCACTCTTCCGTTCACTGTGTACCACGTTTGGAAGACCGTATGTAGAGAAAAAGGTAAGAAAAGGTGTTTCATCTCAACTGGGTCAAAGGTCTTTGATACGCACATGTTGAAGGTTTCTTAAAATGGCCCCTTTCACGCAGTTATGCCCTTACCGCTTCCATTTTCACTTTAACAGTTAAAATTCGACCAAAAGCTGAGATTTTCCAAAATGTTTTCCACAGTCGGGAGTTTTGAAATGGAGATTTATCACTTTCGCAGCAGTCTGGAAAATAACATGGGAAGTAATAGTCAATATTTCATCGCAGTTAGGGTCTTTCGAAGAGGATAACGATAACGAAAGACGCGTTTATGCAAACGTTACAAACAACGGTGGTAGGACATTGATAACGAGCGAAGAAAGAAAAGACATGGTTATTATTTCTCTAAACTCGAAGTTTCTATTGTTGTTTATGCTGTTATTGTGTGTGTGTGTGTGTGTGTGTGTTTTTTTTTGTCGTTTTCTTCCCTTTTATGTTATGAAATGCACTACAAAGCTTGTTTGAATTGTTTGTTTCTGCAGATAAAGCCATTTTGTATGGATAGACTCAATGTTCTTACTGTGACAAACGGTAAGACTTAATATCATGTGACATTAACTGTCGGCCCAAAATTTGGCGGGGGGGGGGGGGGGCGGGGGGGGGCATAGTTTTTCAGACGTACCATGAGCAAAAGGCACACCTTCAATTCTTGTTATTATTAGGTCTACATTCATATCCCTATTGTTGTAATTTTTAAAATTGTATCTCTATGCATTTTAGTAATATTGTAAAGCGCCTAGAACAGCTAGTGATATAGGCGCTATAGAAATAAAGTTTATTATTATTATTATTATTATTATTATTATTATTATTATTATTGTTATTATTATTCAAAACCTTGGTAAAATTTATAGACGAAACGGCAAAAAAAAATTAACACTGTTTTTAACGCGTAAAAAAGAAACATCTTTCAGCAGAAAGTTAGGTTGAACGACTTACAAAATGTATCACCAACAGAATGAAAAACAAAAGCGTGCTAAAATGTTCCCTGAGTAACTCTTGATTGAGGGCATATTTGTCCATTCTCCAGTTTGTCATTTGATCTGAATGACGTCTTGAAGCTTGGTTTTAGAAGTCAATGAAAGTAAGACACGCACGACAAGAAGAACTACGACGCGCCTCTCAATCTCTATGTGCTTGTGGACATGACAGCTTTTTGTTCGTGAACGCGTGTGGAGAATTACTGATTTTTTTCTTCATTATATCTGTCGGTTTCAGAAAGAAGACAAAGCCTGTTATCCAGTGCCTGTCTTCCTGTTTTGGCCGCGGGAGTCCTGGGATGCTTCGACTCGGTAAGCTGAAAATCAATAAATAAAAGTAAAACACTAGACACTAGCATATGTCGTTGATATCTGATTCGTGTCAACCAATATTCCATTTCTTTGCCAGGAGGAGGACGTTTCTGAACTGACGTCAATTTTGCGTCAGTCAGTAATAGCCCTGGCGGAGGCCTCGGCTCCTGTGCATGGTCCAATAATTATGTTTCAGGAACTAAGGTGCGTGGCAACTTTCGTCTTAATCGCGGTAAAACGTAGAGAATAAGAAACGCCTATTCAAGGTAAGGCTTTTACTTTGTGAGTTTGAAAGAGGATAACTTATCATCTTTTAACTCTCAAGGTGAAAAACCTATCCTTAACGGGCTTTTTTTTTTCTTTTACATTTGACCGAGGTCAGTAAGCTTTCGTCAAACGTGACCAACACATGTCGACTGGCATAAAGCATTTTGGGGAGTTACAGCAATCTTATGTAAGCAAAGGTTACCTGATTCGACTTCCCAAATTTGTCTTTTATCCTTATTCCATATCACGGTGAAATGGAGGTGACCCAGGGGTCGGTTCAACTAGCACCTAACACAGCATACCCTTAATTGTTATATTTTGTTCGAAATACTGAGTAGTAAGGGAAAGGTAAAATCACTGCATAGAGTAGTGAATAATAACACGCAATATTCAACTGATGATATCCTACAATTGCCTTTTGAAGCACATCTGGCTCACAGTGTTAAAAGTACGCTTGTCCTTCACTCTTTACATTTGATGACAACGCCTTCCGTTGACTTGTCCTGTTGAGTTTTGTCATGCATTTTCATTGTTTGTTTGCGATTGAAATGAAATAATTTACTTTGTTTCAGTTCTTCGTCCCGATATCATCAGGTCCTGATTGGTGTCTTGTGGCAGATTGTTGTTCACGCAGAAGCTTCTGTTCGTAGCTCAGCTGCGCCGCTGTTTACTGTAAGTCTGCGTGGGGGAAAAGAATAACTTTCGCAGCATTCCACTTTAATTTGAATTTTTCTCAATACGTTTATCAGCATTAAATATCTTGAGGTCTTTATCCAATGACATTAATGTTACTAGTCATGTATTTTGCGTTTTGCAGGTTTTAATAAAAGGTCTTGATCTGGATTTAATCAGCAGGCAGGTTTTACCAGCACTGGTTACATTAGCTTCAGACGCGCAAATGTAAGTTCGCTGTTTTTTATCCCGAATTGTTTTAAAAGTAGCTGCGAAAAATACTAAATGTATAACACGATCTCCTGTTTATTATCCTATAACCAATTTTCAAAGAACTGCTTGGGCAAAACGTAAAGCCAGGATTTACTAATTTCGCTGGGTGGTCCGTTTGGGATGCACAATTCATCAGCGAAACTCGCCAAACAAACCAAAGCTTATTCGCAAAGTTAACGATAAAAACAAACTCAGTGTGCCGCCTTTATACAATTTTACCCATTGTAGGTCCGTAAGGACAGCGTCCATTCCTGCATTTGCTGCAATAGTAGAAAATGTTACAGATAAAGCGGTAAGAACCGAGTTTGGTATTTGTTTGATTATTTGTTATATACGTCCTTCTGGTTTAGGTCCTCATGAAACTTCTCACTTGCACGTAGACTATGTTATGATTGTTCTATTTTTCTATCGACAGATTTTAGAAAAAATATACGTACAATTCCAGTCATTTCTTGAAGATCCACAATACAAAGATCAGCACGAACTGCAGACCACAATGATTAGAACGTTTGGAAAAGTAGCACCTCACGCTGAGCCGCATTTTAGGGATGAAGGTAAAGCGGTGCGAGTCCTTGTTTGAGATCTTCAAGTTAGAATGTAATCTATTTTCAGTATGGTCAACTATCGCCTTACGGCCACCCAGGTAACCAGATATGTAGTCCCCAGATAACAGTTGTCCATGGGTTTTTTTTGTATCGCTAGGGATTCAGAACCAAGATATTTATCAGTGTTCCAGATAGGAGGGGGGTCTCAGGTCAATAACCATGCCAGGTCATCTACATGGTGGGAGCAGTGGAAATTTTACCTGTTGGAATTTCTTGCTGACACCCTGCCCTAACAAACTTAACTAGACCCTGAGTTATGCTCTTTAGCTTCATCATCTCAGACGTCACAGTACTTTTACACTTCAAATGTATTAGAATGTATGGTCTAAAAACATTTTAGGTCTTTCGTACTTCACTTTCAATATATTCCTAAATGGATTCGCTTTCCGCTTCAATTTAACAATACTTGTCCCACTGCTTCCAACCCCATGAAAAATTATGATAGGATGTTTTCCTAGATTTGAAAGAGAATAGCAATTCTTGTTGCCAATCGAAAATTGCCTTCGTTAATCACATAGACTGTTTTCTCTTTGTTGCAGTTCTTTTGCCTCGGTTGGTGGTGATGGCCACGATAAACAACCAATTACATGATGATAGCAGGCGGAGGGAGATAGCGCTCGAGTTGATGGAAGCTTATGTGTCCTTAACATGTTGTTGTATCCTTTCAACGTGATCAATGGTAGTTCTTAACGTGGTTTCTGCACATTTTTTTAAATTTCCATGGTTACACTCTTATATTGAGATCGATTTAGGTTGTTGTTTTCAAGTAAATTCGTCTTGTCTGGGGAGGAAAATTGCTTGTTAAAGCAAGAGACGCGATTTCCTTGTGGAGTCCCATTACCAACCCATAATTTTCTTTCTTTCCTTGTTGCATGTACTTGCTTAAAATGTGAGTAGCCGAAGTTTACGCAGTTTTTGGTTCTCGTATCGCGCGGCTCTTTGTCATTGGCTGAAGTATAGACTGGACCGCTCAAGCGCGGCGCAGTGTCTCGTTGGTTTTTTCTTTCTCCTTGACCACGTTTAGTCATTTCCATTGATGTAATCAATGATTACATCATCCCAGGACTGCGGGCAGTCAAACAAGACATCGAGGCACTTGCTCCAGACTGCGAGGTTAGTTCAGTTAGTTATAAACTTCAGATCGATATTGCGCCAAAATCACAGTTTTGGGTCTGTATATACGTCATTAGTGCCTATTATTTTGGAGGCCTTTCTGTTTGGATTTTTCACATTGAATCCAGAAATTTCATCATCATCCTCATCGTCGTCGTCACCACCCCCACCGTCACCGTCATTAGGTTCCCAGACGGTGAGCTCCCTACCTTTCACCCTCAATTTTGGGAGACCCGAAAATAATATTTAAATGCATGCCCATAAAATCATCTTTTGCCGTCTTGTAGATTTTTAGATGTTATTTCACGTGATATACGTTGTTTTACCAAATTAACGATAAAGTTTATTTTTTTTGGAGAAATAGGAAAAAAGGTAGGGAAATCAACAAAGCCTGTTTTTAAACGGTTAATTAATAGGGATGAGCCGAGATTTTCAGGTTCAGCGGCGTTTATCGTTACCCTCATCCTGAATAAAAGAAAGACGTTTTTGACGTTTTTTGAAAAGAAAGACGTTTAAGTGCATACTTAGGATAAGACAAGAATCGCGAAAATGAGCATTCACCTTATTTCACTAATTCGAAAATTTCAAAAAGTCGTATAAAATCGAGTTTGCAAGGGTATCTTATCCAAAAATTTAGAAAAATATCAGAGTTCCGTAGCAACGATCTTGGAAAGTTTCAGCTAATTTGATTAAAACGTGTTTGATTTTTAGCTCTTTTAGTGATAATTAGAATAGCCACAAATAGATAGGGGCGTCAACGCAAACTCAAAAGTGAAATATTTTCACTATTCTTTTAATTTATTACCCTTCTGTAGTTACCATTGGGTAAAATAATGTTCTTTTTTTTGCATCTAGGTTTTCGTATCTTACCTTCTCATTATTTTTTATTTATTAACGAAAAACGCTAAAAAGGGTAGAGAAATCAACAAAATCTGACTTAGCTACCTTAGAGTATGATGTTCGGTCAAGACGCCATAAAATCTTTGCATTTCGTTAACACGTTCTATATTTCGGATATGATAAACTTCTTTGATAGTCTTATGACATATGCAAGTAAAAACGCTACTGTAGTAATCCTTTATGGATTAAAAAAATATTGGGGAGGGGTTTGCCCTTCATTTTGTGTTTTTACACCTTTAACTTTTCATATCACATTACCAATAAATTGAATTGAAACATAACTTTCACATAGTTGAGATCTTATTGCGTTGTATATTCTTTGTCAGTGAATTTATTTTCTTTTAAATGTTGTTTTTGTTTTTTTTTTCTTTTTTGCCTTTAGTATGAGGCTATTTGAAAAAAGTGACTAAATTCAAGATATTTTAATTTTTTTAGTTTCAATATTTCAAAATATACTTTGGCTCACTAATAGCACTTAAGTTTAACTTATTTGTAAAAAATTGTCAAAGCTTCGGTCTTAACGGCTAGCGATTAAACACTAGTCAAACTTTGAAAAGGTTTTTTTTTTCTTTTTTCTTTTTAATGTGGCTTACGCGAATAGTGTACAATATGCTTCTATTTTAACAAAATTATGTGATCTTTCTGTTAAAAGTAGTGTAATAATGTACCTATATTATACTGAAAGCATAATTAAAAGCAATGAAACCTTAATGAGATACAGTTTTTCAAATATGGCACATCAACTTTTTTTGCATTATTTTGGTATTAAATTCCAGCTTTTTTCATTACTTAACGTTTACTTTTAAAGACAAGAGCATTGTTGCATCAGATGTGTTTTACAAAATTCTATTTAAAAAAAAGAAGACTAAATTGAATAAATTGCCGCAAAGTTATTACCAATGACATTTTTGCATAGCTAATGAGCATATCAAGACAACGCCAAAAGTCGCTTCAAAACGTAATACCTCTTAGCCGTTTTAACCAAATGAGCTCAAACTTGCACCATCAACTACTTTCGAGACGTACTATCCAATAATATGTTTCACGATGTCATCACTCCAAAACAACTTATACCTCGATAAGGATTTAACAAAATCAAAGTCTGTTTGCGTCACAAGATAGTCCGTACATAGTTCTATCATTGTTCAGAAATTGATAAAAATCAATAAGAATTTCGCAAAGTTATAAGCGGTTAAGTTTCGTCACTATGCAAATTAGTGCGTAATTGAACGATCTTTGAAAAGTTCTTCAAAGCCGATATTTTAGTGCATGACCTTGACCTTTGTACATAAGATTACGAAGGTCATGTTGCGTAACATATTGAATATTGACGCTGATTTGTCGAAAGGTTTACGAGATATTTTTGCTTTAATTTGCTTGATATTTTTTCTGTTAAATTAGTTGCGCATGCGCAGAACACATGCGACGTCATTACGTCAAGTCATTTTGATTTACATGTGCAAGTGACAGCTTGCAATCAAACTTGTCTTGGACCAGTAGCCGTTAACTTGATAACACATGAAAGTGCTGATTACCTATTCAATATGCAAATTAAGCCCTCAAAAATGCCGAGTAAGCAATTTTCCCTCAACGTAATAGTAAGCCTGACACCCCCTGTTACTTTTGCTGCAAACTTGAACTCAATACCGCCGAGAGTTGATTTTTCACCAATAGACCTTTTTACCTTGTAGATTTTGTTTTCCCAATGTAGACCATGTGATCTTCCCAAGGGGATTTGCCTTTTGTCTTTTCATAAATTATGCGTACATATGCACGTGAACAAGGCGAAATTTCAAAGAAACAGTTCTTTAGGGTAACATCACGTGGTCTACATTGGGAAAACAAAAAGGTGTATTCTGAATTTTTTTTTGGAAGCGTGATAACTCTGTGCAACGTACACGACGTCCCCTTTCGAAGACTTGGGTAATACCCTCAGTGGGAATTGAGGGAGGTGGGGGGGGGGGGGGGGAACCAGGAACCATCTTCAAACAATCTTAAAACTCGGTTTGGGGGGGGGGGGGTGGCGCCATCTTGGATTTTTTTCCATGATTTAGGGTCAAACATTAAAATTGGATGACTATTTGCCTATAGCTGAAAGGAGTGGAGAAATGATGTTTGGGGAGGTTTCAACAGTCTTTCAAAGCAACCTGGATCATATTACGAGTGTTTCATTTCTTGGGTGGCGGCCATCTTGGATTTTTTCCAAAGGGGTTTACCCATGATTTTGGGTCAAAAATTGAAATCGCCTGAAACATTGCATACGGCCAAAAGGAGTGCAGAAATGATATCTGGTGATGTTTTAAGGGTGTTTTGGAGCAATGTAGACCATGACATAACTTTGGAATTGTCATGAACCAACGCGCTTTTTACCTATGATTTGAAAACGTCAAATTCAACCATAACCTGCAAGATTTATGCAGTTTTTACGCTTATCCCATAGCTTATCTTCTTGGTAGTACTCTCTGCAAGTATCAACTCCTCAGCCTAGAACATCTTTGATTGGCACTAATCTGACCACAATCCATTTTCAAGGTTTCTTCAAAATCGTGATCGAGAAAAGTAAGCTTGAAAAAAATGCCGACTCAGCAGTTTTTGGTTAACTTATAAGCATTAAAAGAACGCATTTCACTAGTACATAGCGTCTACCAAGTCTGGTGAGATAATCTTGTAACGTTTCAGAGATATTTAACTTTAAAGCACTCAAGTACACTTGTTCACAAGACAAAAGTACTCCAAAATCATGGATGTGGAAAAAACAGCATATCTTTACAAATATAACTCCATATTGAACAACTTAAACTGCAAATTCGAGACCAAAGACCGTTCTATAGTAGAAAAAAAAAAACAATGAAAAAACAATAAATGCTAACCGAGATATTACTCTTCAAAAAAGTATGAATTTTAATGAGATTCCAACTAGGCGCTAATTTATGCTAAAATGAAAACAAATTCTAATTCACGTAAAGATTGTCTTTAGGCAATGTCAGTGTCCCTAGGAATAAATTTCGCAACCTATACTAACTTCCGGGATGTATTAAAACACTCTAAATGAATACTAGCCAGTATCTCAAACTTTCGAAATGAAGGTAGGGAGATCAACAATTTTTGTTGATATCCCTACGTTCTTTGTTGATGTCCCTACTGTCTTTGTTGATGCCCCTACCTTGTCAAACATTAATTATTCATTAGATTTACAGTGAAGTAGCCATTTTTAATGAGATTCACCATGGCCGCTAATTTTTGCAAAACTTAAAACTTTAAGAGTCCCAGAATTTTTTTTTAGACAATCTCAGTCCCCAAATCATAAATCCTAGCTAAAAGGGCACAGTTTGACACCCACTGGAAAAAGATCACATTAATATTAAAAAAAAAACGTACACACTTTGAAACAAAGAGGTGGGGACATCAACAAAATTAAGGTATGCAAATCAACAAAAGTAGGGACATCATCAAAAAAGGTAGGGAGATCAACAAAAGCGAGTAGGGACATCAACAAAAGTAGGGAAATCATCAAAAAAGGTAGGGAGATCAACAAGGAAGCTCACCGTCACCGTCACCGTCATCGTCATCATTATCATTATCATCGTCATCGTCATCGTCATATCCCATTATTTAAACACGATAGACTTTTTAAAGCAAAATGTTTGTGGGGTCGTGTAATATACAGGGTATGGATTACTGTCTTAATGAATTGCTTTCGTCGTTTTCTGTCATTTTGTTTGTTTCGTTGTGTGCTTTGGCACTCTGTGGTGCTTTTACAATCGATAAAATAATCAGTAACATTCATGGTGGATAACTATGAAGATGCTCTGTAGTTGAGAACAAGGCGCCCAAAAAGTCGAACACACTCCATAACCTCTTCACAGGCTACATGAACACTGAACTACTTTCCACTTGATCAATACTGGTAATTAGCTGCAAAGTGAATTCGAGACCGCTTAGCTAAACTATTGTCAAACTGCTATTGAAGGGCGCAGTAAAATAAACGAGCAATCTGGGTTGTTTCAATCATGATGCTACATGTAACAATAAGCTGACGAGGCATAAATTTTCACGTTTATTTTGTTTTCAGGAAACCGTTCTTGTCCTTCTTAAAGAATGTGAAACCAAAGTGGAGCAGAAGTCATTCGCGAAGTAAATGCCTTTTTTTCGTATTTGACACAGAATTTACTGTAAATATGTTAATTCGATTTTTTTTCTTATCACAGTCTTCCTGCAGGCAGCAAGATTGGACAGGAGATCAAAAGCACTTTTATAAGTGGATTCCATCGATTAAAGGATGCTCCGAGACCAAAGATGGCGGACATTTTCAAAAAGAAAGATCGCTTCGACTCATGAGTTGCTTAGTAGTATCTGTTTAGCTTGCAGTGAGAGGTACCGTGACCATGAAACCACGCATGCGTTGCTCGGGTCCCCACACATTTCTGAGCAGTAAAAATCAAACCTGGAAAAAGTCAACGGACATACAATAGACATAAGGAAGCGTCAGCGAGCGGACATAAGATAGAGATTACCTCATGGAAAGCGCGTGCGTACGGGACTTTCACACGAGTTGGTGAAGTATCTGAAATCGAACGAGTGTGCGCAGCGAACGAGTGAGATTTCTGATACAAAGCCAACGAGTTTCAAGTGCCGATTAAAGCTGCAAATTAGCCCTCTTAAACTGGAAGGCTCGAAATCTTCATCATCTTTTCTTCTAACAGCTACAATAAATTTACTGATATATTCATTAAGCTCTTTTGGCGGGATTTCCTCGATTCTTCTGCTTTCATTTTTGGAGTTGAGAGACTCAGTCAGCAAACTTACATCTCTTCGTGTCTTTGAAAGAGTGTTCTTGTTTTTTTGGTCTTCGATAAACTTGTGTATAGGTTTGTCTAGAGACACAAATCTCCTTGATTGTTCAGCCATCCTCAAAAATACCTCCTAGCTCTTGATAAGTTTGAATTACGAACAACTCGAGTACACCGAAAATATTATCTTGTCAAAGCTGCCCGACAAAGCTACCCGCGATGACGGCGAAAAAGCCCGCGAAAACACAATTCACTTAAACCGTGGTTTGTGATTGGACGAAACGGTTTTTTCACGTGTGAGAAACTCGTTTCGCCTCTCTGATTGGTCGAAGTAAAATCCAAAACGCTTTTTCACACAGCAAAATTTGATGCGAAAATCTCAGTATATATAAAATAAAGAGCGGTTACAACTAGACGCTTCGGATGAGCTTTCACTTACACTAGTGTATAAAAGCTTAAGAAGGAATTCACATACAGCCTGATAGCACTCCCTTTCGCGATAGTCACGATTACCAACCATCAGCACCGCGGCGATCCTCAAAGGGACTGTTAGAAGTCTGCTACACATACTTGGCTGAAGACAAAGCTGTTTAACATCCCACTGTAAGTGATAGCAAGTGGGATGAGAACAGTGATGTCTTGATGATAAATTGAGTACTACTGTTATTTATGGATAGGCTCAAACTGTAGAATAATGATATAAAATTGTACTGTATCTTGCATACCAGATCGTGAAGACTCCTAATCCGTACAGAAGATCGAAAGGTCATAATAATTCCGATAAACTAAAAGAACTATAGCTAGAAATCATGCGATTGTTTCGAATGTAGCATCCTATCGTTGAATAACAGTGTTGTTTTCGAATGTCCTAGAGTAAATGAAGACTGGGAAAGTGTTCAGTGTTGTAAAGGCAGAGTTACCTTGTACAGCATAGCAAGCATTAACGTACCACTAGAAAGTTCCCCTTAATTTGCACTGTCTTCTTCAACATTCATTCTTACAAGCCGTACTGTCCGTCAAGACATATTTGCTGTTAGCCCATAATTACTATCCAGTCAGTGGTATTAATGAGAAAAATACTCTTGCTGGGAGAATGTGTATGGTACCATTGCTAGTTATTATTTGAAATGGAAAGCTTTTTAAAAGCTCTCAAGTGAAAATCAATGAAAATGTAGTTTTTATCTTGGTTACGTGCATTCGTAGAAAGATGTGTAAATTGAAACCAACAGCGGATATTTTGTATTTGTGACTGTAAATAGTAAGAAATCTACGTGAAGACAGTAAATGCAAGTTTCCCTTTTTTTAACGATGGAAGTTGTGTTTTTCTTTTTCTATCCTATCGCCACAGTGCATTCCAACCCAAACAGTCTGGAACACGTATTCCAACCTCGTGTGTTGGGTTGGAAAGATATTTTGGAAAGGATACTGTTTTAGGAAAAATGGCGAGAAACTGGGACAACTTAATCCGCGTTTTGCATGTCCTTTCCTCTTCACTCCCAGTATACCAGGAGTAGACTAAAGTAGGTGCTCAACGTGCGTTTCTTGTTGAAGCAGAAAAGGTCGCCACACCTAAATAACACACAAAACATTCGCTTGAGCCAGAAACAGTTGCGCAGTCGCAGCAACCCTGATACAAATGGTTTCCAGCTTATGTGTGGTCTCCTGCAGGGATAATGTGTTACGAAACAACCGACGCAGAGTATCAACAGACTTCACACAAATGACTGGTCGCTCAATTCCTAACCATTTTAGTTTACAGCCCTTTTGAAGACAAGAGACTACTTGTAGCCTACGCTCGTGCCGGTGTAAATATCGGTTATCACTTACAAGTATAGTTCTTTACAGACCTCTACTGCCTTTTCGACTTTAGGATAAATGAGAATGTTAAGGTCGTGTCGACAACAATCTCTTCGTCTGGTATGGTAATCTGCTTAGCCAAGCAACGACTTTGTGAGAAATGGCGCTATTTTGCAGCTCTGCGTTACGAGCCGACGATTGTTGGTGTTAACTATCGGGTTGCCGTTTGTAATGCTTTTTGTCTTTTGCACGGACATTTACGTCAAAATTGCTTAGCAATTTTCCTAGCTTACTACGAGATATGTTTGTTATATATTACTTGCCTAATTTCCACATCTCCAAGAATCTTCCGTAGAAACATGCGCATCGTACTTAGTTTTCCTGCAATGTTTTGTTGTATTGTGTTTTTTTCGAAGACGGAAGCATACGAGCTCATACGCATCGTACTTTGTTTTCTGACTTGCGATGTTTTGTAGTTTTTGACTTGCCGTCAATTCCTTTACGCTTTCATCTCAAACGTATGTCAAATTTGCTTAGCAATTTTTCTAACTTACTGCTGGATATGTTTAGTAATAGTAATAGTAATAGTTTATTTAATGTCGAAGAACGTGGGAAGTGTTTGCACAATCTTCCGAGCCAGAGGCCCATGTTAAAAACGCTCGACAAACTAATATTACAAAACAAGGTAAATTGTGAATTATGCACATACAAATATAAAAACCTAACTATTAAGTACATCAAGAGAATGTAAAAATATAAAATTAGAAGATTATATACAGTTCATACACTGGCACCCTGTGAATTTAACACATTTCAGGCGAGCACGAAATTGTGCTAAAGTGGTCGAGTATTTGGCGACATCTGGTAAACGATTCCATATGTGTGCAATCATGTACAAATAGGAGTTGTGCATGACAAGGCTGTTATATGGAGGCTGCACAACATTTAAGCCACTGCCTCGTAAATTGTATTTAGTTAATCCAGGTGTAAAAAATTGAGAGATATAATTTGGGCCATCTAATTTAAAACACTTGAAAAAAAGAATAAGCGATTGTAGTATTCGTCTTTGCTCAAGCGTATCCATAGCCGCCATTGCTAAGCAAAAGTTATAGGTGGCCGAATTAGCAAGATTCAGTAATGTCTTGATCGCATAATGATTGGTACGTTCCATGTTATTTTTCAAGGCTTTAGATATGCCCAGAAGTAGTGGGCAACAGTATTCTAAATGCGGCAATACGTAAGCTTTATAAAGAGAAATCATTACGTCTGAAGGAACTAAGCGCTTAATTCGGCGTAGTGCGCCTATCTTAGCATACGCCTTCTTCAACATGATTGCAACGTGGGCCTTGAAGGACAAATCCCGATCCAGTGTAACGCCAAGAATCTTGACGGTTCGTTCAATTTCAATGGATTTGTCCCCAATAAAAAGATTGTATGGGTACTGAGATTTCCCCAGTGACATTGCCTGAGATTTAGCAGTGTTTACTTGCAGGTAATTTACAGTGAACCAGCGGGTTAATCTCTCTATGTCTTGATTCAGTGTAGTTTCGAGTGTACAGGGGCTCTCATGGGCTATATATTGCGTAGTGTCATCAGCATACAGACGTAGGGAGAAAGATCCAGCTGAGTAATTGACATCATTAATAAAGATATTGAAAAGAAGCGGACTTAGAAAGCTCCCTTGCGGCACCCCACAGCGAAGAGGCAGCCAGTCTGACACCTTCCCGGTACATTTTACTCGTTGAAAGCGGCCTGACAGATATGACTGAATCAGTTTTATGGCAGAATCGCGAACGCCGTAAGCTTTCAGTTTTGCTAGCAATAAATTATGGCAAATCGAATCAAACGCTTTGGCTTTTGATACTTGTCTAAATTACTCTATCTTGTCCAAGAGCATTCTAACAAACATACACATCGTAATTTGTTTCCTTGCAAGAATCAAAAGTCTTCCACGACAGAGATGCATGGGCTTTTAATTTTATGCCGGGTGAATAGATCGTGTTTTCAAAACTGGCTAGTTGCGTAGCAAATACTTTAAGACAAAGTAAAATGCCTGTGGCAAAAAAGGGAATCTCCATTTACTGTTAGACATGTTAGACTTGAGTTTAGGCTATCAGTGAGCTACTTTGCACCGGCAAGACGAGTTGCTAGTTGTCGTATACTAGTTGCTCGTCCTGGAAGGTGTACAAATGCGATCGAAACAAAGTGGTTACACTTTACCTCATAAATTTTCAGGCTTATTGTCCAGAAAGTATTAAGAAAATCACAACAGAGCTCGTTTCAGATTTTAAGAAACTAAAGGTAATGGCATCCCTTCCCACATACCTGCAGTCTCCTCAACTAGATTTCTCTTGTAAGTCAGGCTTGACAAAAGATGTAAATATTTAACAACTGGATTATGAGCTCGAGATGATTGAGGGCGCAGCCCGAATCAGCTATCACGTATAGAAGCCGAAAACGGATAATGTACGTTTTTAGTATAAATCGACTAGTTGTTCAAAACTAAACGACTAAATTATCTACATCCTCCTCTGCAGACAAACACGAAGAAGCAGCCGCCATTTTTGCTGACAACCGCTACTCACTATCTACAAACAATAGATAGCGAGCAGCGTAGCCAATAAAAGAACGGCGTTCAGGATAGAACGCTAGTAGATTTATATTAAATATAAAAAATAAAAATAAATAAATAAATAAATAAATAAATAAAGGAGATTTTTCCGGTTGATTTGCCAGCAAGCCAATCTTGTATTTCTTTAAATGATAGTGCTTTTAGCAATGCGTTCATCAATCGCAGGTGCTTTCAGTAATTCAATACAACTAAAAGTCATTTTCTGTAAAGATCCATCCCCTGACGGAAACACAATATTGCTCATTAGACACAATGCTTAATAATTTGCCCTACTCTAAATCTGAAAAATCTTTATTACATTGACATCCAAGACAGAAAGGTAAAGTGCTTAGTCCGTTGATATTTTTTATATGTATATTTATTTCCACCTTAACCTAAATGTGTGAAAATGTATTGTTTGCTTTAGTTTCAGTTCAGAACTTTACCATGTATAGAACGCGATGCAAAACATACAATTTGTCCCAAATAAGAAAGAAATACCGTCGCAAGAATCCAGTAGTAGATTTTGAGATCATTCATCCCTTTTCTTCAGAGAGATATATAAGGAGTAGTGTATGCACCCAAACACTGTTTGTGACGAGTTATTATATTGACTTTCCACTTACATTACTTGTGTTTTTCATACTTTTATCCATTTTGTACCAAATTTCTAGCCACAAGGCAACGAATCAATGAAAGGGAACTTTTTCTTATTTCGACTAGCTGCCGTGGTTAACTTGGTCATAATTTGCTCATCACAAACCTCCCAAGAGTTTTACTGTTCAAAAAGAAAACGCCGTTTCTTTCGAAACTGGCATCCCTCATTTCTGCTGGTTAGCTTTAGTCTCCGGTCGTGGATGTGATTTTCTCTCCAGCAAATATTTCACTATAATTGCACTTTGGACTGAAAGAGTTGTAAATTTACAGACAGGTTATTAATCGGTGTGCTGTAAGCTAAGATGTGTTGGGAGTCAAACAATATGCATATGTCGCTGTGCTTTTGTTTTAATTTTTTTCCTTTAAATTAAAGGAAAAAACTTCATCTCAGTTCTGCGTTGCTTGGATCCGATGTCAAACTTGTTCCACTATTAACACGTCTTCTACGTTCCATTATATTTTTTTAAATGCAGACGTTTGTGTGTTTATTGCGTTTAGTTTACTTTCATTTTAAAAGTCTAAAAGTTGACAACTGCCGTCTCCATTTGTGCGGTCGTATGATAAATGATGCTAGATTATGCTCGAGGAATGTTGCTCTGGAAACAGGACGGCCTTCATGAAACAGCAAGTATACTGATTAGTCTGTATGAAAGGTTTGTCAGAGTAGTGCAATATTCACTGATGATAGCTTGTATATCTAAGAATTATGCATCTTTTGCCACAATGACTTTAACGAGGAACAAGGTTCACCTAGTATATTAGATTGATCCTTGGTGATCGCGAAATGTGCGTCGATGTTGAAAATCATCTCCATGAAAGGAAAACCCTCTTTATCTGATTTAGAATTGAAAGTGAAAGGCCAATGCTAAAGCTCTTAATAGCTTTTAGTGACTCTAATATAATTCAGTCATTTTATTTGGCCGCAAATGGAAGAAGAAAATTTTATTGAGGGAGATAACATCAATTGATATTATCTTTTGTGAAGAAGAAGTTCTGTCTACACTGGAAAATATTTGGAATTTGATATCCATTTATTGGTAAATGGTGGAGTAAAAAGCGTCCGTAAGCTTTCATTACATGATGTGCACTCGAAATACCAAAATCTCCCTTATCGAAGGAAAGACTAAGAAAAAGTTAGGCTCTTCGTTCGTAAAATGCTGAGATAACTGACACAAACCGGCATATTTAGTATATACTAAGTTATATTTCACAGACATTCGTGAAAAAAAATGCCCTTGCAATTTCTTCATCTTCTTTCATCTACTAACAGAAAGGGCCTCTGGGCACTCAAAGATTTGATAAATCGATAGGAAACAACTTAGCTTTTAGCTCTACAAAGTAACCTGATCGCTAGGAAATGTAAAATGTTTGATATAAATTTCTTTATTTTTATCTACAGCTGCCCTATATATTATTCATTCAGTTAAGTACATTTAACATGTCGCCATCATTTATTGACAATGAACTGAAAGACCGATCACCAATTTGAAAATTGTATTTGAATTTTAATAGAAAGTATTTACAACATGAAGAGGACAAAGACAGAATAAGTCAACGTAAAATCAAATTCATTTGAAACTAGTTTACGAAGGTGAGTAAAAGATGTCCTAATTGGCTTCTGAAAAATTGATCGGTTGTCGATATATTCGCAAAGTGTATGTATTTTATTGCAATTTTTGCCCACTAGTATTGATGGATGCTCTTTGTACGGCGCCGCAGTACAGCGATCTTTGTACTCATCGGAACAAACTACTAGCGCGAAGCTTTTAATACCGACATTTCACTCCGTGCATTATTAAAAGTTTAAGGCAAAATTCAGTTACAGAGGAAACAAGAATTAGTTTTTCAAAATTGTGTTTCCGTATTGTGATTGCTTCTTTTCGAGATGGATGAGCACATTTTCAGCAGTCTTGAACCTCATTTTCCCTGTTATACATCATTGCGAACGTTTGAGAGAAACTCTTTCATTGGCAGCAAGGTACACATTTGGTGTCGTCTTTCAATTTGGTGGAATTTTGATAAAACTCCTGCCATCCACAAGTCTCGCTAAATTCAGAAAATAAGCGCGTTAGTATGCATGTGTCAATAAATGGGAATGGAATTGTTTAATTGTGCATATTTAGAGGCCTTAAACGTCTGTTTGGTCTGTAAGCAACTGATGTGGATTTCTAGTTGATAGGCAATATTATTTTGGGGTAAACGGAAAGGCTACGTAATTTACGTCGTGTGCATGCGGTGAAATCGCTTTTGCACAGTGATCTTGGTTTTACTAATTACATAAAATACGTTTGCATTGCCTGCATGAATGAGATTCAGAAACAAACAGGTTGAACGGTAAGTGAGAACAAAATTATCCTATCCCATTTTAGAACCCCAAGATAACTGGCGTGAAAGTCAGTACCGACCTCTGCAAGTTTTCACGATATTCTTTAGAATTATTAAGGTGACACCTTTAAATTCTTGCGATGCTTCAAAAATCGAAAAGTAAAGCTACATTTCTGTTTTTAAACATATGGAGAATTCATTGCTATTTATTTCTTTTGGAGGTCAACTACCTCGACATCTATGAGAATGGCACCGCCCTTTATTCAAGGCGTTAATTTCTACTAATATTAGCTATCTATTCCTGGATTTTGCCAAGATAAAATTAGATTAAGTCAATAACTAAAACGTAGATTCTATCAGTTGTCCTGGCCTTTTTTCAAGCCATTCTTGGTTCACACAACTAATGTTAACATTATGGCAATGAGTGGTAAATATGCCAGAGAACTAACGTGTTATTTTCATTCATGTTTTTTGCAAAATTTTAGCATGAAGACGTTTTAAGACAGAAAAGGCAATTCACTTCGCCAATTTGAAATAGCGCTAGACCTACGCCTAACTAATTTAAGGCGAAACTGTACTCGCAATGTCATTACAGAAAGAATTTTATGGAACCCTTGATGAAGTATATCTTTCTTGTCTTTGTTCGTCTTTTTATCAGTATCATAAAATGATAGCTGCAAATAAAAGAAGAAAATATGAAAGTTCTTTCATTAATCGACATGGAAAGACGTACGAAAAAATAGTTGAAGAGAACAGGTTTTCAATTTCCGTTATAGTGCTTCGTTGTGAAGGATGCTTCGCTTTTACTGCTGTGGTCAGTTTTTGTGTGTTACAACGCAGTCGGGCATGTTTGGTAGGTGTGTTACCTCAGAAGGATCTTCAATTGCCTGCGCGCAAAAAAGTGTGTCGACAAAAGTAAATAACCGGAAAAAAATGATTACCGTATTAACTTTTTCAATCAAATGTCGTTGCTTTTGATGCATATTTAGACAGAATAAGTGTTGCTCCTCAAAAAGGCTGGCAGTTTAACCCGCAAACGCCAGTAGTGGTCATCATCGAGATTCCACTAACATTAAGACTTAATCTACACTGGAACCCGGAGCCCATTACCCAGCTCCTGCTTGAAATAAATGTACAATCTAAAATGTCATGACTATTAATGAATACATCTTTATGCTAGGATATTTACTATTGGTAGAGAAACACTTTTAAAGGAGCTCGGTCACGATATTTTGGGTCATTGCGTTTAAATAATGGGAAACAACGAAATAACAAATTGTCAGGCAAGATAAGCACCAAAAAGACAAGAATAAATGCAAATATTGGGGGGATAATGAAAGATGGAGAAGACTGAAACGGAGTTTAAAAAAAGCGAGGCTAAACGTTTAGACCGTGACGTAGCTCTTTTAAAGGAAGCCGGCGCATTTTACGGAAGCACGTCCTTCCCCCTTTCCAGAGATTCTTTCACTGATTGCTAATTATAGCCAAAAAAGGTTCTCATTTGCCGTTGTCAATAATTTCTGTAATTTTCCACCCGCAACCTCTCCACCCCTGCCCATCGTGTCTTTAAACGTATTTTGTCTAACCACAGGTGGATTCTAATGTTGCATAAATTGTTCGTGCATTTCACGCCCCCAGATGTAATCGGATAACACGTTCGACAGGCCTGCATAAATTATCCTTTTATAGTTACAAATTATTATTTTCAAAACGGGTGATATATATGTTTACAAGAGTTGTCTTATAATTTGAAAAGTTTGTAAATATGACTTTATAAGTTTATGATGACGTTGTGATATACAATTCTCATTAAGAAAAATTATGTGAAAACAAAGCGATAGTTACAGTAGACAGCTGGATACCTTTCCATTGTTGACTATGTTTGTTTTGGCTTCATTTTAAAAGATATATGCAGAAGTCTTAAGTTGTTGTTCAAAAAATAAGCCCGAAAAACGGGCCTGCTGGAAATACCGAGACGAGGACACAGGCTATGGAGTTTTTCGATATACTTGATAAAGAATAATTTGTGAAGCCGGAAACTGCTTCTGTAAGGTGTGTGCAAACAGTGTTATACTGCATTCATATCTTACTAGTTTGTATTGTCTCCATTGTCTGCTATATCCAGTAATAGTTCGTTGAAGAAATGTAATTCGTCGCAATGGTCATGCTCACATTTATTCACTATTACAGTTAATTTAAGACATTTAAGACTACCATAATGCATAAACAACGGCTTAACGAATGCTTCCAATCGCTGTATAGTGCAAAAATGAGTCTTTAAAAAAACTAATATCCTTAGGCTATGTCTACACTATACCGGATAGCTCTTGTGCCGGCACGAAAACCATATCGGATAGGGCTTTTGTTCACATTCAAAACGATGATTTCGGCACGATTTTTGCGTCGGAGCGATGCTGGGCCGCTGCGGTCTTGAAAGTGAATCGTCACATATCGGATAGGTTTTCGTGCCACTTTCTGGAGTAGTGTGAACAAAGAATCGAACCGAAACGGAAATCAACAACGAGGAGCAAAAATTCTGAAAATTGGATTCTAGTGGAAAGATAGCGGCGGTTTTGGGCCACTGCCGTTCACACCAGGCCGTAGTATTTTTCACAACGGCATAAAATGCTATCCGGCATAGTGTAGACATAGCCTTAATCTCTTCTAGCTTGCAGTGCCTTATTAATTTCGGGTCCTGAAATTGATGCTTTTACCATGGAGAAGATAAATTTTGAGAGCTGGATGGAGAATTTGGTTAAGTTACTTGGAAACAGGGATGCATAAATAGTGCATTTTTAAAACCATGAACACGTATTCTGGATTTCATGGTGATGCCCGCAATGAAGCACAACGCGTACGTGGCAGGAAACGTTCTCTGGCCCGCAATGAAGCACAACGAGTACGTGGCAGGAAACGTTCTCTGGCGTTTTGAATTTTGCTATATATTCGTTTGTAATTCTTTGCCGCGGGCTGGAAAATTCCCGGGAAAAAATAACAGACGAATCCATGGAAAATTAAAAAACGCGATAGAACGTTTTGTGGCACCGCTGAATCCCTCAAATTTTGTTACTTTTCCTAGTACCATTGATTAGCAATATAACTTTTTGCTGAGAAACAAGCACTTCACGCATTTTTTGACAAAGGATTTGTATACGAACACTGTAAGTTCTGATATGTCTGCCTACCCGCCAAGATGGCTTCGAAAACTGTGATAAGGTCTATTGTTTTGATATTCATAATCATTGTACTATAACGAACGTCTTATTTTCTGTTTTAAGAATGGACGGATATGGAGGCGCTATTCATTTGACTTTAAAACAGACATTTTGTTGGAAAATTGTTTTTCTTTAAAATCGATATAAAACGATTGTTTCTGTTTTGAGAAGCTGGACTGATTCGATTAAAAAACTCGAAAATACTGTGGGGAAAATTCGATGAAACTGAAAGAAGATTTCAAGAATATCACCTGACCCAGTTTAAAAATGTGGCAATTCGAAATTTATTCCCTTGATCCCGTTGATCGAAGAGAAAGTAAAATGAAGATGCTATTGAATTTTTTCTGATAACTTTTTAAATCTGTTATTAGATGCCATAGGAAGAAAAAATGAAAACAAATTTTATTCTTTTAGCTATTTCGAACATATTTGCCATGGATTTCATTTACCATTCATAATCACGACATTACCCGATCAATTTCTGTTTTTCTTTTGAATTCAAGTCAGTTAATCTTTTATTCACTCAAGGTAAGTCAACAATTTCTATCCTGATTTCAACAATCACTGTCAAGAACTAAGGAAAGGTATACAAATATTCTTTAATTAGGACGTACAGGCAAGGCGTTTTGCTCAATGGAGCTTCAGTGGAATCGAAGAATAATCTAATTTATTTCACTTCCATTATCATTGAAGGCTTTTGTAAACTTTTAAAGCAGTAAATTTTGTCTCTCGTTTTGTGTTTCATTAAGTGAAATTTTAATATTTTTATTACATTTCGAATCAACAAATTTTTCGAAATAATAAACAACGTTTTGCTGATTAACAATTGGAGGTTTGTGTTCTTTCGGTTTGAATTGTCCTTTGATCTTCTGACTTGTGTAAACGGGCTGGACAACGGCATCAATCTTTCGACTGAGATCACCGAGTTGGTGTCTTACCGCATTTGCTGATTTTTGGTCTTTGAACGGTAGGACAATTCTGATAGGGGCATCATGGTCATCGGATAGTTGTTGTTTTGTACATACATCCTCGGTGACTTTCATTTTATTATAAGTGTGGTCTGTGTGATGCAGACTATGTTGGCTTCACGAGTCGACACCTACATCAACGTGTGGAGGAACATAAGCGATCAACAATCGGCAACCACGCAAAGGACGAGCATGGAAAGGATCCGGAGACCATCGAAACAAATTTCAAGATTTTAAAGAAGTGTCTGAGTAGATTAGACTGTTTGATTTTTGAAATGCTTTTTATTCGTGAATATAAACCAAAACTGAACAAACAGTGACTCGATCCGCGCAAAAGTTTTTACCTAATTAATTCACTTTTAATATTGTCTCTTTTGCCTTAGCGTTCTTACCATTATTGCCGCGATTTTCTCGTATTGTTTCTGTGCAAATATTTTAGAGTTTTAGTCAGTACTTCATTAGCATTTTACAATTGATTATTATATAAGCGCATGTTAAACAATTTTATCCTTCAACTTGAAAATGACCGTTGATCGGTCGAAACATCAACGTCGTTGCTTTTTAACGTTAACTTTTATTACATTTATCAAAGTTAATTTCGAAGACGTACATTTTAGCGAACTGCATTTGCTTTTTGTTTTCGTAAAAAAGTGTTGTCTGAATTTTATAATTATTTTTCCGTTTTTTGGCGTAACAAAAAAAAAAATGTTATTAAGACTACAATGCCCTTACAGTGCCTTGTCACCTTTCCATTAATATTGTGAATAAGCCCGAGCTATCTATTGCTGTTGCTAAAATTATTATCTGTTTTGTTTTTGCAAATTTCAGCATTTAAGGAAATCGTTTTACAGTTCCTTCTTAGAAAATGCGGCCATTTGTCATTAGGTTAATGGGTTCTTTCTAAATGACATGCATGGGTGATTATAGTGTATTTTTTATTATCGTTGTTTGATATAAGCACCGTAAGTGAGAACAGCACCATCTTGCGAATGTACACAAGGGGCTGACATCAAGTATCAACGAATGTTCGCTTGTTTTATATCTTGGTGAACATGATTCCAATACCAAATGTTTGTAGTTCATCTCTTATAAAAAACGATTTCAAAAACGAATATACCGATGGAAAATCTGTAAACATGATCACTTACGATAGTTCTGTATTCGAGCTGCGCGCCGAGAAAAAAAAATATATTGAGCTCCACAAGTGGTCTACGCTACCTTAATGCTTATTTGCCATTTACTTTTAATGTCATCTCAACTTTATTTCAATTCACAACTCATTAAATTGGTTTGTTTTTCATGTTCGCTTTTTCGATCGTCAAGTAAGGAGTTGGTTAGGGTCTTTTAGGGAACCCAGTTTTACGGAGAGGAGTCCGTATTATTATAATTGCTCACACGATGCAGTTATAAGGTTTCCTCAATTTTCACATATTGACAATTACATGAATTCTGATTGGCTCTTTAGGTCGCCAAACTATTATCAGCATAACCTTAAAAGGTGGGAAAATAAATGTAAATATTGAGATGCTTTGAGCTTAAATTGACTGTAACGTCCCACCGTGGTCGCCTCACACACAACAGGAGCTGCTTTGAGATCAACACCATTTCCGAAATTATTTGTAGCTGAAAACCTGTGTAAGTAGCATTTTTATGTCTACTGTAGAGAAAGAGCTATAACATTGTGAACAAACATCGTAGCATTTAATTTCAAACCAAAATTAAATTGAAAATTAGAAATAGATGAAGACGGACCCATCCACTAAAAGAAATTTTCAAAGACAACAAACATCGAAAGTTATAAAGAAAAGGAGTGGGAAATATGTTACTTAAGTCTAAGTAGGTCTAATGCACTTATGATGCCGCCAAATCAAATGGAAAAAATAATGTCCATATTACTGTTACAATATATCGTTAGACAGCTAAACCAGCTTCGTAAGCTCAGGGATCACTCATTGTTTCACGTCCTCACTGAAATCTACGACAGGCAGCAAAAACATAGCATTTTGTAAAGAAAAGAACATTCAATATTTACGAATGAAAATTTATGCTATATATATATTTTATAGGAAGGGTGGTTTCTCGGAAAGCTTACTTAAGCTTAATTCCCTAGGGTAAATTGCGCGACTCGTTTAGTGACAGGAAATCCAGGCCGTCCCCGTGCGTTTCAGTTTTCTAGTATAGCAAAACGTAAAAAAATATTCTCAGAGAGCTGGCTTAAAGGCCCATTTTCAACCGAGAACCTTTGCGCGCCGCGATCATTTTTCATATATGAAAAATACGCCATTTTCCTTGAAGTTGTGGAGTCACTTTTCTATCTTCTTCAGTCTTCCTAATTAGTGCTTTCAAAGTTCCATCAACAATCGTGTGAGAGCAACAAACTATCGTAGTATCCATATCAGTGAATAGTTTCTAATTCTTACATGTAAGACGGTGAAAAAGGTTATTTAAAAAGTCGATGCCGCCGAAAAAGCAGCCAAGAGGAAGGCCGAGTCTGCCCGGCTCGGCGAAGGTTATTCGACTTCGAGAGTTCGTGTACAATTTATGGAGGGCATGGAAAACTGCTATGGGCTTCGGCAGCACTACAGACAGTGCGTTTGCAGAAATATTATTGCTTTGCTCCTACAATGGAACTAGAGATTCCGGGGAGATTGTTTCGAGGTGAGAATATTTGACTGACTGACTGGAATTTCGCGTAATGTGAAATTACTCAGACTTCGAAGCCCTTGTTTCATCGCTCTTGTTTTACCGCATCGGGAACAAATCTCCAAATTTATGGCCGCAAATATGTTCTCTGTTTATTCTTCTTCATTTTCCTTGTATTATTTTTGGAACAATTTGTATGTATGTAAATTTTGGCCCGTGTAAAGTCAAAAGAGTCAGTGTGGCAGTAGTCGGTTGCCGTAACTTCGCAGCGTTGTTTTATATCAAACGGTGAGTTTCAAGGACGATTTACAGAGACTCGTTGTTCAAGTTTGGTGCTTTTTACCTAAGAGCTTTCAAGAATTCGCTGAGCTTGTTGGAGCCGACTTACTGCGATTTGGAAACTGATTTGATGGCGAGTATTAAAAAGTTTACTTGGCTGGACAACTGTTTTCCGCATGTTTGATGTTTTACCTCAAGGTCAGTTTGTGTAATGGGTTCTGCGGCTTTGGTCAACTTTTTAGTGTTTTTAATTGATTTTTACTACCCTTTTTATGCCCCATCGGGCATTCTAGCTTTACGTTCAGTTTGCAGCTTGCCTAAACTGCGTGAAAATTAATTTCTCTTTCTTGCCGAGATGTCCGTGATCAATAAGGACTACACCGTTTTTGTTTCCTCCCGTGTTTTAATTCGGAGCTCAAAGTTTTCCACCTTTTGTCAAGCCGCATGGTCGACTGTATTTTCAACACAATCAAAATAAAGCGAAAGGATAGACAGAATAATTGAATGAGAACGTACGAGCATTTTAATTTTAACTGCAAATTAGAAACCCCACGACAACAGGGGCTGCCGACATAAATCTTTTCTTGTGGATATTTTATCACCATTCTCGCCACATAATCAGCGAGTTTTATCATTAACGGATCGTTCAATACTTTGTTGTTTTGATTTTAAACCTGTGAACGGATTGTTCACGGTTTTGATAACGCAATATGCAAGTTGAATTTCTAGACATTTGTTTTGCCAAACTGGACACAAGCGACAACTCGGCGCGATCAGAACCAGATCAAAAACCCGATAAAAATAATTGACCAATCAGAGGCATCAAAACAAAAACAAACGACCGCGTTGGATCAAGGGTGATAATGGGCCTTTAATCGAAAACTTACTGTTTGCTATGTGATTCGGATTGAGATAGTTTTTATCGATAAATTAACTCACCTAATTGAGGCGGAGTTTTCTTTGTATCTTTAACAATCCATGTATTCTGTCTCGCTCTCTCCATTCTGAGTTTATCTGTTATCAGCGTAGAACGCATGCTCTTCGTCAACTCCCCGGCGAGTCCTCAGGCCCTTTGGTCAGCGGTTAGTCACCAGGAGAGACTCTGGGATAATGGACCACCATATTCCCAGAAAATCTGGGGTAAAACAATGGAAGCCGTTACGGGCCAGCCAATCAAAAAATTTGAATTTTTCCATTATCCCAGAGTCTCTCCTGGCGACTAACCGCAGGCCAAAGTGCCTGAGGATTCTGGGTACGAGATTGCGGTGAGGTAAACAACCATGGTAACACACCGGAGAGTAATACTTGATTTGATCTTGGTGTGGCTTGATGCGGTTATAATATCGTCGCTTCCTTTTGCCCCTTGGGATTGAAACGAATACAAGGAATGCAATTGCGACCCTACAAACAGGTGGAGCATCATGGTCATTATAAGCAACGTCATCGTTCCATTTTAGTCCTTGTCACGTGCTATACGTACCTGTATATCACGGCACAGACCCATATAAGAAAGATATTGAGCGACAGAAGTTTTAGTAGTCCAGGGAATGGCAATTTGAACCCATCTAGGCAGACCAATGAGCGCCGAGCAAGCATGACTATATTGATAGTGATTGGAGTATTTGTAGCTTCTTGGTTTCCATCCTGCTTCTATTACTTTCTGCAGAAAACTTGCCCGTGGTGTTTTTCTGCATCATTCAGATCAAGGCAAAGCATCGTCGTCAATGCTTTGGTGAAAATTCTGACTTTCACATCATCGTTTGCTAATCCTTTGATCTACTGCTGGAGAAGCAAATTTCGAAAAAATCGGTAGTTTGCAAACAGCTTGCCTTGCGTGACACGAGTTACGCCGCTTAAACAACAAACTGACAAACGTTTCGTATCCCTTTCTCGTGTTATGATCATTTATTCTTTAATAATTCATTCTTTAATGCGCAGTTCAAATATATGATTTTCATTTATTCCGATTCTCATATAATTGCACTTTTGGAGGAAAGAGTTGCAAATTTGGAGACAGGTAATTAATCGTTGTGCTGAAAGATGTGTGGGAGTCAAACAATATGCAGTATGTCGCTGTGCTTTTGTTTTTATTTTTGTCCTTTAACCCATTAGCACCCGTACCGGCCAAAACCGGCCGCGCAGAACCACGTCCCTTGTATCGCTTGTGACGTCTTTAGTTTTAATGCTCATGGACGACTTTTACATGTAGCATGTGTAGGGGGAAGAGATCTTTCAAACCATATCTAAATGAGCACGATTCCGTCCGGTAGGCCGGAGAAAACGCGAAGAAACTAAGTGACGTCAGGGGCACCCAACGAGCCAAATCAACCAAAAGCCGTAGAAAGACATTTTTAAATACCTTATGGTGTTTGCAGTCTGTTTACAGTGATGTTTTTATAAGCTAGAAGAAGTTCCTCTGTACGGAATCCCTAGCTGAAATTTTAATCGCCCGAAAATGTTAGGGAACAAAATCATCTTTTGAGAAAATGCAAGCTGAAATGAACTTTCCACTAACTTTCTAGGGAACTGTTTTCTTTCCGAAAATGCTAGACTGCCAAAAATGACTGCCAAAAAGAGCAATTACGACCTTTCCGAAAACCTCAGGGGTTATGATTTCCTAATTGCGAATCCTTTAAGCCACGTTTTAGTTACGAAAATCCGAGTGCACTCTTTAATCAAGAAAGCCTAAGGCGAATTACCCTCCACCGAACAGATATCTACCGAAACTTGTCGTTGGTGCCCCTGTGACGTTGAGCCGAAAATTTGAATGAAAATCTTGTTCCACTACCCACCTGCATTTCCTTCCACCTAGCCTATAATCCTAAACGTTTTCCACAAATCTTTTCCCATCGAAAGGAAGCCTAGGAAATGTCCAGCAAGAGAAAAAGAAAGCGAGGCAAGAAAAGCGAAAGAAAAGGGGAGGAGAGAAAGCGAAAGGTAGAAGGAGAGGGGGCGGTGAAACTTGTCAACCCCAAAACTCGAAATTTTGTTTTCTGCGCATGCCCGATCTTGGAAAGCTAAATAAAATATTAAGCATCAGGAACAGAAGGGCGCGATAAACTGCACCAGCAACAGAGTTTTGGGAACTTGGCTCTTTTTGGCTAGAATCTGGCCAGAAAACGACTCGGCGAACTTCAAAAGGTGTTTTCGGCAAAATGCTCGGTAGTCAATGGGTTAAAGGATTTAAGTTCATATCAGCTCTGCGTTGCTTGGATCCGGTGTCAAAATTGTCCGCTAACACGTCTTCTACGTTTCATAATGATGTCCATTACGGTAGGTAGGTAGGTAGGTTTATTTCACAAATACATGGCAGCCCTCTAAGGGGCTGAATTGTAATTATAATAGAATATCTAATAATACGACAAATGTAAGAATAATAATAAGCCTAAAAGTGAAATTGAATACTGTAGGATGATAAAAACTATTATTAAAATGAATAAAACTATATTTATATAATATCATGCTCAATACAAGATTTCATTAAAAATGTATCCCTGAATCTATTTGTTTTCCACCTTGGTGTTTCAAACCGCCTGCATCGTCTTAGAGAATAAGACGACTTGTGGGCTGAAGGTAAAAGATTTCTTAGCCGGTTACTCTTATCATTTAAGATAGAATTAAAAGTCTTCTTACAAATATTTTCATTGTAACGTTCAATACTTGGTAATTCAGTGCTGACTAAAGCATCGCTGTAGTCTATCCCCGGGAAAACAATAGCCAGTGCCCTTTTCTGGACACGCTCCAGTTCCGTCTTGAGATACAATGGCAGCGAGTAATAGAACACCGGTACCGCATAGCTAAGTACAGATCGAATGCAAGTGCAATAGAATAATACTAATTCACTTGTCGGGAGTCTCGCCCTCTTAAGCTGCACCAAAAAGTACAAACGCTTAGAGGCCTTTTTTACAACCTCTCTTACATGCTCATTCCATGACAGATCATCACTGATGGTAACCCCAAGGAGTTTTGCAGACTTTACGGTCTCTACACCTTTCCCATTAACTATGATTGGAGGAAACTCCTGCTTCTGTTTACTGAAAGTAATTCGAAGCTCTTTACATTTATCATTATTCAGTTGTACTCTATTTTTAGAGGACCATTCAATTACACGGTCAGCTATCCTTTGCGAAATACTTGCCTTCCCTTTGATGACAACCTCTGAGGTCGTAGTGTCATCAACATATTTCCACATTTCGGCATTTATGCCACTACTTGCTTCAAGATCATTAATAAGCACGAGAAATAACCACGGCCCTAACTTTGTTCCTTGTGGGACGCCCGATGGAACTGACTCCCACTCAGAAAAACAACCCTTCGCAAGTTTAATTAGCTGAGAACGACCCGATAAGAAATCTATGATCCAATTTATTATCTGTTTGGGTATGTCCAAGACAGTCAGCTTCCTAACTAAAATGTCATGATCTATAAGATCAAAAGCCTTCCTATAGTCGTATAGTGTGGCTCTCACAGTGGCGCCGTTTCCGTCCGTCCCTTGTGCCCATCGGTGAATCATGTGAATCAGAGCTTGAGTTGTAGAGGAGTTCGGCACAGCCCCATACTGGTTAGGATCCAAAACTCTCAAAACGGCTGGCTTGACGTAATCACTTACGACACATTCCTCTGCAACCTTAGAAAGGCATGCAGTCAGTGAGATTGGTCTCAAGTCTTTCTTGAGATCTTCTACAGGTTTCCTCTTGGGTAGAGGGGTCACATCATTCAGCAAGTTTCCATATGTGTGGCAAACACTGCTCCTTAAGTGACGCATTGATGATTTTGCTGACTGGGAAAGCAAGAAAATCCGCGTATTCCTTCAAGAGCCAATTTGGCACCTCGTCCGGACCACTCGCCTTTGATGAGTTGAGCTTGGATAGTAAACGTAGAATCCGTAACTCCGATATTTCATGTAGTTCTGGCGTATCAATCTCAATGGGTAACTTGACCAGTGGTTGCGTCAGGCGATACTCTTCAAGAGGCTCCAAAAGAGCTTTGTTGATCATATTAGCTAGATCCTGATCAGACAGATCCTCAACACCTTCTATTTGAATCTGGTGTTTCAAATCGCCTGAGTGGGACTTGGCGCCACAGAGCCGTTTCACTTCTTTCCACCATAGCCTTGGATTTTCATCCTTCGCATGCGCAACTTTCGTCCATTACATTTTTTAAATGCAGCCGGAGAGTTAATTATAAAATTCATGGCTTAACGATTGCGTGTTTATTGCGTTTAGTTTACTTTTATTTAAAAGTCTAAAAGCTGACACCTGTTATCTCCATTTGTACGTATGATAAATGATTCTAGATAATGCTCGAGGAATGTCGCTCTGGAGACAGGAAGGGCTTTTACTACACAGCAAGTATATTGATCGTCTGAATGAGAGGTTTGTCAGGATAGTGCAATATTCACTGATGATACGATAGCTTGTATATTTAAGAATGCATCTTTTCCAACAATGATTTTAACGAGGAACAAGGTTCACCTAGTATATGACATTGATCCTTGGTGATCGCGATATGTGCGCCGATATTGAAAATCATCTCCATCTTCAACTGATTTAGAATTACAATATAGTCAGCATTTTACTTTACATTTGAAAGCGAAAGGCCAAACCTAAAGCTCTCAATAGCTTTTAGTGACTCTAATATAGTTCGGCCATTTTGTTTGGCCGAAATTGGACGAGGGTATTGTATTGAGGGAGAAGGTTTTTTTAAAAAAAAAAAAGATATATATCTTTTATTAAGAAAAAGCTCCATCTACACTGGAACATCTTTGGTATTTGATGTCCATTTGTTGGTTAATGGTGGAGTAAAAAGCGTCCGTAAGTTTTCATTACATTATGTACACTCGAAATACTACAATCTCCTTTATCGAAGGAAAGACTAAGAAATATGACAAATCAGTTAAGCTCTTCGTCCGTAAAATGCTTACATAACTGACAGAAACCGGCGTATTTATGATATATTTCTTCATCGTCTTTGATCGAAACAGAGAGGTAGTTGGATCTCATTCAGCATTTCATACAAGTTATGTTCGAAATTAAGCTAAAAGCCCCCAGGGCACTCAAAGATTTGATAAATCGATAGGAAACAACTTAGCTTTAGTTCTGCAAAGTACCTTGATCGCTAGGAAACGTAAAATGTTTGATATATATATATATATATATATATATATATATATATATATATATATATATATATATATATATATATATTATTTTTATCTATACAGCTGCCCTATATATTATTCCTTCAGTTACGTGCATTTAACATGTCACCGCCAGTTTTTGACAATGAACTGAAAGACCGATCACCAATTTGAAAACTGTATTTGTATTTAAGAGAAAGTATTTACAACTTGAAGAGGAAAAGACAGAATAAGTCAACGTAAAATCAAATTCATTTGATACTAGTTTACGAAGGTGAGTAAAAGATGTCCTAGTTGGCTTTTGAAAAATGGATCGCTTATTGATATATTCACAAAGTGTATGTATTTTATTGCAATTTTTGCCCACTAGTATTGATGGATGCTCTTTGCGCGACGCAGTACAGCGATCTTTGTACTCATCGGAACAAACTACTCTTGTTATTAGCACATAAACGAGAAGCTTTTAATACCGATATTTCCCGCTTTGCATTTTTAAAAGTTTAAGGCAAAATTCAACTACAGAGGACGAAAGATTTATTTTTTTCAAAATTGTGTTTTCGTATTTTGATTTTTTCTTTCCGAGATGGATAAGCAAATTTTCAGAAGTTGGCCGTTTATTTTCCCTGTTACCCAGGCATTGCGAACGACCGAGAGAAACACCATTGCCATTTTTTATTGGCAGCACACATTTGTGTCGTCTTTCAATTTGGTAATTTTGGTAATACTCCTGCCATCCGCAAGTCTCGCTAAATTCTGAAAATAAGCACATTAACATGCGTGTGTCAATAAATGGGAAAGCCGAAATGGTTTAATTGTGCATATTTAGAGGCCCGGTTAGTTTGGTCTGTAAGCAACTAGTGTGGATTTCTAGTTGATAGGCAATATTATTTGGGGGTAAACTGAACGGCTACGTAATTTGCCTATGTCTATGCGGTGAATTCACGTTTTCTGATTGCCTGCATGAATGAGATTCAGAAACAAACGGGTTGTACGGTAAGTGAGAACAAAATTATCGTTTCCCACTGGCGTGAAATGAAAGTCAGTGCCCATGCAAGAAAGAAACAAGTTTTCGCAGTATTTTTCAGAATTATTATGTTGACGCGTTTAAATTATTACGATGCTTTTAAAATCAAAAAGTAAAGCTAAATTTCTGTTTTTAAACATTTGGAAAATTCACTGCTTTTTATTTCGTTTGGAGGTCGTGCCTCGACGTCAATGATAATGGCAGCTTTCGCTCGGCTACTTGCATTAGCAATCTTAATAGATTTTAGTGGTTTAACCTTCCTTTATCCAGGGAGTTATTTTCTCTTAAAATTAGCTATCTATTCTTGGATTTTTTCATCATAAAATTAGATTCAATAACTAAAAATAAGATTGGATCAGTTGTCCTGGCCTTTTTTCAGGTTATTTAAACCATTCTTGGTTTTCACAACTCATGTTAACATTATGGCAATGAGTGGTAAACACGCCAGAGAACTAAAGTATGATTTCATTCATGTTTGTGCATTTTTGCAAACTTTTAGCATGAAGAAGTTTTAAGACAGAATTAGGCAATTCACTTAAACAATTTGAAATATCTCTAGGCCTACGCCTAACTGGTTTAAGGCGACGGCACTGTTCCCCGCAACGTCGTCACAAATGAGGGATTTATGGAACCCTTGACGGAGTATGCCTTTTTCGTGTTTGTTTACTTTTACCATTGCCATAAAATGATAGTTGAAAAAAAAAATGGAGAAAACATACAAGTTCTATCTTATATAAAGAGTTGAAGTGAATAGATTTTAAATTTACGTTAGTATTTCTTTGTTGTGAAGCCATGCTTCGCTTTTGCGGCTGTGGTCAGGTTTTCGTGCTTTTTTTTTTGTCACAACGCAGCCGGGCATATTTGGTAAGTGTGTTACCTCAGATTGATTATCAATTGCTTGAGTACATAAATGTGTGTCGACAAAAGTAAATGAAAAAGAAGATCGCAGTAATAACTTTTTCAATCAAATGTCGTTGCAAAATGAACAAGTCATTCGTTTCCAAAGCAATTCTAGACAGGATAAGTGTTGCTCTTCAAAAATGCTGACAGTTTAGCTAAGAACCGCAAGAAGTGGTCATTATCGAGATTCTCCCTGAACATTAAGACTATCTACGCTGGAACGGCTAGGAGCCCATTACCCAGCTCCAGCTTGAACTAAATGTGAAACTTAAAATGTCATGACTATTAATGGCTGTACCTTATTTTGGATCATTGTCCTTCATTTAAATAATGGGAAACAAAGAAATAACAAATTGTCAGGGAAGATAAGCACCAAAGAGACAAGAAGAAATGCACATTTTCCCTTTATAGTTACAAATTATTATTTTCAAAAGGGGTGATGCATATGTTTACAAGAGTTGTCTTATAATTTTAAAAGTTTGTAAAAATGATTTTATAAATTTTTGATGACTTTGTGATATACAATTCTGGCATTAAGAAAAATTGTGTCAAAACAAAACGATAGCTACAGTAGACAGCTGGAATCCATTCCATTGTAAACTATGTTTGTTTTGGCTTCGTTCTAAAGATATATGCAGATGTCATAACGTGGTGTTCAAAATATAAGCCCGAAAAACGGGCCAGCTGCTGTTAATACCGAGACAAGGACACGATATTGAGTTTTTCGATATACTTGATAAAGAATAATTTGTGAAGCCGGAAACATTACTTCTGTAAGGTGTGTGCAAACAGTGTTATATTGCATTCATATCTTACTAGTTTGTATTTTCTCCATCATTTGCCGCATCCAGTGATAGTTCAGTGAAGAAATGTAATTTTTCGTTATGGTCATGCTCACATTTATACACTATTACGTTTAATATTTGCGAATGCATCCAATAGGTGAGGCAAGGTAAACTTTATTTTGCCAGGGTGGCCCATTCAGCAACGAGGCTGATATCCAGAGGGGCCCTGGACTAAAAATATGATAACGAATACATGACATCGTGATAATTTAAAAATACAGAATAGAATTAAAAAAATACCGAGATATAAATTTAAAAATGCAAGCAACAATTTAAAAAGTATAAAGTATAAACAAGCATGTAATAATTTGTAAGAACCAAGTGTCAATAATGTAGTTCAAAAAGGGATATTTTTAATTTAAAATCGTTTGTAGTGCCTTCAATTTTCAACGAAAATTAATTTTTACGAGGCTAATGGAGAATTTAGTTAAGTTACGTTTTGCTTTCAAAGAACTGAGATGAGTTTTTTAAAGTCATTGACACGTAATCTATATTTCATAGTGCATGATGCCGGCAATGAAGTGCAAAGTACGTGGAATAACGTGCTTGTGTGTTTACTATGCTTGAATTTTGTATTAACGACAGCTATCATCTCCACACTGGTTTAGTGAGATGCTGCTGATTTAAGAAAAAACAACAGAAAGAAAGACTCGAGAGAAGGGACCCACGAGTTTAGCCGCCGCTTTTGGCTTCAATGGTAAGTGAAAACAGAGCAGTACACGGCGATGTCATCAGTTTAAATTTATCACCAGTATCTTTCTGTTGCTCAGAACTGCACGTCTTTGTACCCTCGGGTAACATAGTTTGTGGCCATTTAATAAGACTGTTCTCTTTTGTTCGCCAAGCGATTGTTCTGATATTCAAAATCATTCTACCTTAACGAACACCTAAGCTTATTTCCAATTGTTTCTGTTTTAAGAATTGACGGATATGGAAGCGCTATTCACTATTTTTTTTCTTTAAAAAATCGATAACAAATGGTTCTATTTTGAGAAGCTTGCCTGTTTTGATCACAGGGAACCCAGACAATCTGTTTGTGTGACCCTTTGTTATTTTATAGTAAATGTATGGGATTTACCGTATGTTTCATGCTCTAGCGACGAATCGCTAAATATATGTATTGAACAACGCTAAATAAAAGTGAAATTGTCTTACCTGTGCTGTACTGTCGTCCTTTTGCCTCAATACTGATATTTTAAGCGATTTTGTCGGGTTTTGTCTTCGCCACCGACTGTGCCTCATAAGAAATGAAAAGGGTGGATAGACCTTTGAACGGCTCCAGCACCGAGCCAGCGCCGAGGCGATTTTTCCCCTGAAAATCGCATCGCTCAGCTTCCAAACCACGCAACATAAAGGCCGAAACATTCACGCTTCTTCTCGTGCCTCTCGATCGAAAATCCGCCCAAGCGGTCCCGAGCAAACCCTCGAAGAAAATCAAAATCAAGCGATCGAAATGCGTAGCAAGATCTTCATGTGCCAGCTAGAAACCGTCCTGCTGATTGCCTCTTTCTGATTGGACGCCGCTAAACAATAACCGATTCAAAATACGTACCGAGGGTGGGGAACCATAGGCATTTCAGTAACGTCGAACTATTTTCTCACCAGAGTCGGGTCGTGCGAGTGGCGACTTTCGGAAGCCCATACATACAAAATGATAACAAAAAGGTATTAAAGTGATTCGTTACCTTTCCATTTTAAGAAACAACCATTTCTCCAGTGACTTTAAATTTGTATGTTGACTACATCTCTTGGAAGAAACAGACCTCACAACATCTGCCAAATATGCGGGAAACTGAGAAGACGCGGGACCAACGCGCACTCTTGCTCGCTCATTGGCCTACGCGAACAATGAGCGGAAGTCTTTAGTCTTCTGGTGAGAAAATAGTTCGACGTTACTGAAATGCCTATGGTTCCCCACCCTCGGTACGTATTTTGAATCGGTTATTGTTTAGCGGCGTCCAATCAGAAAGAGGCAATCAGCAGGACGGTTTCTAGCTGGCACATGAAGATCTTGCTACGCATTTCGATCGCTTGATTTTGATTTTCTTCGAGGGTTTGCTCGGGACCGCTTGAGCGGATTTTCGATCGAGAGGCACGAGAAGAAGCGTGAATGTTTCGGCCTTTATGTTGCGTGGTTTGGAAGCTGAGCGATGCGATTTTCAGGGGAAAAATCGCCTCGGCGCTGGCTCGGTGCTGGAGCCGTTCAAAGGTCTATCCACCCTTTTCATTTCTTATGAGGCACAGTCGGCGGCGAAGACAAAACCCGACAAAATCGCTTAAAATATCAGTATTGAGGCAAAAGGACGACAGTACAGCACAGGTAAGACAATTTCACTTTTATTTAGCGTTGTTCAATACATATATTTAGCGATTCGTCGCTAGAGCATGAAACATACGGTAAATCCCATACATTTACTATAAAATAACAAAGGGTCACACAAACAGATTGTCTGGGTTCCCTGTGTTTTGATTAAAAAGCGGGAAAATACAGGAGAGGAAATTCGATGAAAATGAAACAATATTTCAAAAATATCACCCCAGCTTAATATTTGTTTGCCCTTAGTCCCATTTCCAGGGTAAACATTTATTCACTTTGTCCCGTTGATCGAATAGAAAGTAACATGAAGATTCTATTCCGTACTTTTTTTCTGATTATTTTTAAACTGATATTAGCCGCCATAGGAGGAAAAAATGAGAACAACTTTTATTGTTTTAGCTATTTCGAACATATTTGCCATCGACTTCATTTCCCATGTTTATTTGCCATGTACTTTTCAGTAATGTCATCTAAACTTTACTTCAATTCACATCTCAATAAAATTTCATGTTCACTTTGTCGATTGTATAAGTAAGGAGTCGTTTAGGGTGTTTTAGGCACCCCAGGTTTATGGAATTTCGCCAAATAGCAGCTGAAATAGCGCGAAGTGCGGTGGAGTCCTTATTATTATAATTGCTCACGCGACACAATTATGAGCTAGTCCTCAGTTTTCATACACTGGCAATTACATGCATTCTGATTGGCTCTTTAGGTTGCCAAAATTAACTTATCAGCATAACCTTAAAAGGTGGGAAGATAAATGTAAATATTGAGATGCTTTAAGCTTAAATTGAAACCTCCCTCTGTCGTCGCTTCACACACAACAGGAGCAGCTTTGAAATCAACACCATTTTCGATTGCCCACAATTGACAAGATTATTTCATAGCTGAAACCTGTAAGTAGGATTTTTTTTTTCGATGTCAAAAACTGATGAGAAAGAGCTATAACCGTATTTAGAACTCAGGTTGTGAAGAAACGTCGTAGCATTTAATTTCCGAACCGACATTGAGTGCAAAATCGGAAATGGGTGAAGACGGACCCATCCACTAAAAAGACATTTTCAAAGAAAACAATTGTCGAAAATTATAAGTTGGAATTATCTTACTTAGGTCTTAGTCGAATGCACTTTTGAGGCACCCATATCAAGTGGAAAAAATGATGTCCATATTAGCTGAGGGATCACTTTTTGTTTCACGGCGTAACTAAAATCAAAGGCTACGGAATTTTCATAGAATTTATTAAAAAAGACTTCAAAAACAAAGTATTTGAAAAGAAAAGGACATTCAATCTTTACGAATGAAAAGTAATGTTACTTATATTTTATAGGAAGGCCATAGGGTGGTTTCTCGCAAAGCTAGCTCTAGTTACGTTTCTTAGGGTACAGCGCGAATCGTTCAGTGACAGGAAATCCAACCGTCCCTGAAAATACAATGGAAAACGTGCGTTTCAGTTTTCTAGCAAACGTGAAAAGATAAATTGATTTGAGAGCTGGCTTTACTGTTTGCTAAGTGATCTGGATTGAGAGAGTTTTTATCCATAAATTAACTGACCTTGTTTAGGCGCCGTTTTCTTTGCGTCTACAATCATGTATTCTGTCTCGCTTTATTGTGATATTTTTTTATAGAATTAGACTGATCATTCATTTTATCACACACATCGAACAGCATGGCAATTTGGTGTCATGTGAATAAATATCAAACGTAGTAACATTATGAATTTCTCTTTCTCGATACACTGCTGTTGCTCAGTTGGCAGAGTTTATTTACCGAAAGATGCCTAAGAGTTGCTTCGTTGCCAAGTGAAATAAAATAGGACAACGTCAATTTTATATAACCCGTTTCTATGATTATGTCTTGTGCTACAAGACAATATGAGAGCCCCAAATAGATTTTCAGTAAAAAGTGCGTCCCCCCCGGGGGAGGGTACTTCCACATGTGGGCTATATAGGTATGTGCCGCGGGATAGGCTATGGTTTATGGTTCTCGATCCTTAAATAGGGTATCATTTTTGCACATTATGGCATATTGTTCTCTGTTTGATCCTTACATAGGGTGCCTAAATTGTGTCAGCTAAAAAAATTCCTAGCTAAACGAAAACCAATGATACATTTTTTGTTTATTTTTTTTCGGAAATAAATTTAAAAATTTAAATGTAGAGTTTGAAAATCAAATTTCACTGAATAATAAATGAAGTTCCTGAAGTATCGAAATGCGAAAAACTAATTGTTACCATCTATGCGTGCAGGTGATGCATTATTACCCTATCGAGCAGAGTCTGTGCGACTTTTATTCATAAACAAGTTCAGTTAATCTATCTTTCGAGCGATGAAATGTAAAGCTTGTGGGATGTGGCTGGAGTGACAAGGATACCACACAAATTAATGTGATTTGGTAGGCTAAAGCCACTCTTTATGCACCAAGGCCACATGATAACGGGCAGTACCCCTTTAAATCTACCAAATGAAAGATTGAGCCCAAGCATAAGCAGCCATGGACAGCTGTTTTGGCCTTGTTAGGCCTCATCAGCATGGCATAGCTAATGCTCAGGCTCAAGTACCCACATATCAATAAAAGAAACAATGAAAATGTAAAGCTTGTGGGATGTGGCTGGAGTGACAAGGATACCACAAAAATTAAATAAAAAAAAATTATCTTGATGAGGCCAAACTAGGCCCAAACAACTGTCCATGCCTGGCTGCTAATGCTTGGGCTCAATCTTTCTTTTCGTATTTTTAAGGAGTAATGCCCGCTATCAGGTGACCTTAGGGGAGCAGGGAGCTTTAGGGGAGCAGGGTTGGCGCAGTGGTGAGAGCGCTCGCCTTCCACCAATGTGGCCCGGGTTCGATTCCCGGACTCGGCGTCATAAGTGGGCTGAGTTTGTTGGTTCTCTACTCTGCTCCGAGAGGTTTTTCTCCGGGTACTCCGGTTTTCCCCTCTCCCCAAAAACCAGCATTTGATTTGATTTATTTAGAGTTGATTTCATGATTTGAGGGCCGTAAGTTAGAAAACTGTAATAGGTTATTGCGCTTCCCTCTTTAAATAAAGTTATTATTATTATTATTATTTATTATTATTATTATTATTATCTTAGGGCCTAAAGAGTGGCTTCAGCTTACTGGATCACATTAATTTGTGTGGTATCCTAATCTATATCTATATATAACTCGTATGATTACAGACCGAATTGGACTCTATTTAGTCTACCACCATGAAACCTCTATAGAGAAATTCTCGAATCTCATTGGCTATATATCACAAGTTATCATAAAACAAGAGATTGCTATTGACAAATGTAAGGTGATTACATCCTCAAAATTAAAGTTTTTGAAATTGGCTTCACTAGTAATGATATAATTCTAATTTTCTTAGTAGACTTTTGTTTTGTCCTCTCCTGAGGCTAGCTATAACAATGTATTACTTGCACGAGTGTAAATGCGGAAACAACGAACAGGGCTTCTTGAGATTTTTAATTTAAACTGATTAAAAAAAAAAAAAAAAAGAAAGAAAGAAAAAAGAAACAAAAAAGGCAAAGGCCTTGTCCAGTAACTGCTTTCTTAAAAAAATCATCGGGCAGGAGCTCTTATTCGATGCATTGTTACCGAAAGCTATTTAAGGGGGAGTTACACCTGAATGCTACGTTTCTGTCACCTTTTGACCTCTACCCCTTATTATCATTTCGAGATTTCATGAAATCCAAAAAAGCCATAGTAGTCTGGTAGTGCATAACCCCATAAATATCTCATAAATTTGGATGATTTTGAAAATGAATTGAATTTGATGAAAATTGTACGGTGATTAAAAATTAAGTTTGGCGGTTAAAAATTAGTGGACAAACACTAAACAGTTCGCCCCCAACCCGACATACACCCGTGCTGTAGTGAACAGTCTAAGTGTTTGTGTATACTGTAACAATGACACCCGGATGGCCGTGTAATAAACCAGATTTAACTAAGAAAGAAACTACACTTTATTCGGCCGTCATGACACCCGGAAAGCATGGCCCACACACAAATATCCATGATCCTTTGCACGTTTACAGTATCCGAGAACTTCCGCCAATACAACTTCCGGTAGACAATACTATCGATACATTACATCCCTTCCTTTCTTTAGAAACAAACAGACTACGAGAAAAAGTCAATAAGACACTTAACAGCGAAAAATAAATCTGTATGAAAACTGTTCTGCTTGCATTGAGTTATCTCAATAAGACTGCCCAATAAAATCTCATAGCATGAAACCAAATCTAACAGACTTGAGTGTAAATGGAAATCCATATCTGGAGAATATTTGTGTCAGTACATCCACCACTCTCTTAGCTGCTGTTGAGCACATGATCGCTACCTCGTAGAATCTACTGTATTAGTCTACGACTACGAGCAAACTTTCTCCAGTGGGAAGAGAACCCATCAGGTCTATGGCTATGTCTTGCCAGGGTCCAGTAGGCGGCTTTACTCTCCTCATGGGCTCAGGAATCTGGAACTCACCTACGTCTTGGCAGCCATGACAAGACTTACACACCTACTCTGCGTCTGAGTCAATCTTTGGCCACCAAACCTTTGTCCTTAAACCTGCCTTCATTTTTACGCTGCCCTGATGTCCCTCGTGGGCAAGACTTCTCCCCGTAAAGCCTTCGGAACAACAATTCTCGTACCGCGCAAAACAAGTTTGCCTAACCCACACATAAGCTGTCATCCTACATTGAGACCAGTCCCCACTTAAAATGTACTGTCTCAGGCTAGCAATTTCTGGGTCACTATGAGGAAACCAATTCGACTTGTTTCGCTGTCAGGGCAACAGCTAAGCTTTCCTCAGCGACTGCCTTGACAAAGTCAAATTCCTCCCCACTTGTGTCTTTAGGTTCACACTGATTGAGTCTTGAGAGAGCATCTGCGATACTCCTGTAATCATACCCCTGCAACCTCAGAACCCAACGTTCGATACGTGCTAATGGTTTTGAAACCCTGCCAAAAATACACTCGAGTGGTTTGTGATCAGTTTCAAGTTCAAATTTGCGCCCGTACACAAATGTTGAACCTCTCACAAGCCCATACTAGGGCAAGGGCCTCTTTCTCGGTCTGGCTGTATCTCCGCTCCACTTCAGTGAGGTTTCTGGACGCGTACGAGATTGCTCGCCACTCGCCGTGTTGAATTTGAGTCAGCACTGCACTTAAACCCTGTGGACCTGCATCGGCAATAATACGCGTGTTACAGTCTCCTCTGAAATATGCAAGCGTTGTGGCCTGTGCAACTAGCTGTTTCAACTTCTGGAATGACCTTTCCTGTGCTTTACCCCAGATGAAAGGCTCATTCTTCCTCAGGAGGCTCCTGAATGGTTCTGCTTCTTGTGCGAAGCTGGAAGAAACTCTGCAGAATACTGCAGTGTACAAGCTGAACAAAATGATCTGATCTGTAAAGCATCTTGCGGAGGGCTTGCATTCAAGATGGCAGCTACTTTCTCTTCACTGGGCGCAACACCTTGCCTGCTCAGATCATGACCGAAGAATGTAAGCTTGGGAAGAAGAAACTGGCATTTGTCCCCATTCAAGGTTAGTCCTTTCACTCTCAATCGGGGCAGTACAGCATGCAAATTCCTGTCGTGTTCCTTAATGCCACAACCATGCACAATCAAATCATCTGCCAAATTATCCACTCCCTCGCAACCATGCAAAACATCCACCACAATTTTCTGGTACTTTTCAGGCGCCGATGTTACCCCAAACATCAAACGTTTGTACCTGTACAAACCGCGGTGTGTAACAAACGTTGTGATCTCGCGCGATCTTTCATCCAGTTCCACTCGGTGGATGTCCCACTTGAGATCGAGCTTTGAGAAGACAGTTGAGCCATTAAGGTCGTACAAGACTTCCTCAATTGTAGGGATGGGGTGTCTTTCCCTCTCTATTGCTGAATTCGCCCTGCGCATGTCCACGCAAATCCGAACGTCACCATCTGTCTTCGGGACAACAACTTACGGCGACACCCACTCAGTTGGGTTGTGTGACACCTCCTCGATGATGTCTTTGGCTAACAGCTCATCCAACTTCTCGTCAACCTTGACTCTTAACCCAAATGGCAGTCTCCGTACGGGTTGTGCAACAGGCGTGACATCGTCTTTTAGATGTAATTTCAGCTGAAAATCCTTCAGCTTCCCAACCCCTGTAAAAACCTCTCTATACTTCTCACGGATGTCGGCATCACTTCCTTCAGCAGTTAATGAACACACATCTGGACCGACCCTTAACACGCCCAACTTCTCTGCAGTGTTCTTTCCGAGTAGAGATCTTCGGTCCTGGACCCGTTAACCACTGTGAATTCGTCCACACAACTGTTGCCACTGATCTCGCACACAATCTCAGACACAAATGTCCCAATCACCTCAATAGGATCTTTCAGTCTATAAGCAAACAACTTTTTGCTTGATTTCTTGGACTCGCACTGGACACTCTTCTTCTTCAAATTAAAACTCCCCAGGTTGCTTGGTCAATCACATTGCGCGACGCTCCAGAATCAATAAGTACCGCTGGTAACATCACTCCTCCAACCTTCAAATCAACTTCACTACCACTTGTAGGCTGACCGACTCCAACTGTAAATGCATAATAATCTTGTTGGCCAGTGGCTGAATCCTCTGATAGTTGATAGGCTCTACCCGTGTATTATTCCTTCCCTCGTCATCTCTTGTAAGAGGTTTGCGTTCCTTTGTTTTGCAACAGACTGCAAAATGTCCAATCTCGCCGCATGGGTTACATTTCCTGCTACGGGCAAGACAATTCGGGTCACGTGCCATATGGTCAGTGTAATTACAGGGAAAACAGCCCTCACTTTTGTCTCCTGAGAACCCCCAGACGGTTTACCAGGCTTATTTCCTCTGTTTCTACCCTGTGCTGTCCCTTTTCCTTTTCCTTTGCTGTGAGGTTTGCCGGAAACAGCATTCACCTGACCGGATGATTGATCCATAGCCTTGACCTGCATGTTCACTGCTTCCTGCACACGAGCCAAGTCTTGTAAATCCTTCAGAGTAGCATTTGCTTTCTCAACGAACTTACGGCGAAGTCTGGGATCCCTGCATCTCTCAATAAGCTGATCCCTTATTGTCTCATCAACATTTTCAAACTCGCAGGAGATCGCTTTCTGCCTCAACCGACAAACAAACTGATCCACCGACTCTCCTGACGCTTGCTTCATTTGCCGAAACTGATGCCTTTCGAATGGAATGTTCAACTGCGGTGCAAAATAGTTATCCAATAACTCCATACCCTCAGCGAACGGCTTGATATCCGTACCGGTCAATAACGTGTAATAAAGCTCCTGTAAATTCAACCCTCCAGTATGCAACAGCAATGCAGTTTTCTGTTCATCTTTCGTAATCCCTTTTGCCACCAAATACAGATTGAACGAGCGTTTCCACAACTTCTAGCAAACTGCAAGGGTATTCGGATCTTCCTTTGGATTGAAGGGAGGAAGGCTGGCCACATCAAGAAGAGGAACAAACGTCGCGGTTGGCGAAGCTTGTGAACTTGAAGTTGTACTCGAACTGGTTCCACTGTTCGCCATCTTCCTGACAAAATACTAAGACTTTCCGCACAAATTACTTCCAAAAACATCCACTACCTCACAAACGAATTGAATCCTCGTCGCCAATGTAACAATGACGCCCGGATGGCCGTGTAATAAACCAGATTTAACTATGAAAGAAACTACACTTTATTCGGCCGCCATGACACCCGGAAAGCATGGCCCACACACAAATATCCATGATCCTTTGCACGTTTACAGTATTCGAGAACTTCCGCCAACACAGCTTCCGGTAGACAATAATATCGATACATTACATATGCCTTATTTTCCCTTTTTAATTTCTTCATCAAATCACTTCATATTTCATCAACATCCAGGTATAACGCCCCCTTAAGTGTAGACGATATTGGACTCACATGCACGTACTAGCTGTAGCTGTTATTTTTTTACAAAGAAAAAATACATCTGAAATCATTTTAGTGATTTTACAGTTAAGCCTGAATGCGAAGATATCCTTCAGTTTCGATTTTCAATTTTATTATAACGTCTATAATAAAATTAAATGTAAATGTAAGTTTCTTTTGACTGAGGTAAGTAAACTACAACACGTGATCCATATGCTGCGCACACCTGAAGTCTGTAGTATGCATTATTTTGAGAAAATGTGAAGGATACGAGTCCTTCAAACGGGAATCGCCGTTATCTGTCTCCATGAATAATAGCAGTGGGACAGTTATATTATTTTAAATATACACCAAATTTTAAAAACCCCAAAGAAGACAGCGCTGAAGTAATTAATTGAGAGAGTAAGTCAGTTGTCATATTAGGAACATTGGAACACAAAACAAACAATTCGAAGTCCCAAAGTTCTTTTAATGATAACCGAGTCAGCAAATATAAGTTTCTTTTGACTGAGGTAAGTAAACTACAACATGTGATCGATAAATTATTTTTTTCAGGCTTTATTTTCAATACTGCCCAAGTAGTGTCCATTACTACGATGATCATTCACATTCATTCTTAAATATGCAGTTCAAATATATGATTTTCATAATTATATTCATTCTCACGTGACAGATATGCTGCGCGCACCTGAATCTGTAGTATGCATTATTTTGAGAAAATGTGAAGGATACGAGTGAAACGCAGTGGGACAGTTATATTATTTTAATTAAATATACATCGAATTTTACCAACCCAAAGAAGGCAGCGCTAAAGTAACTGATAGATAGCAAGATAGTAAATACTGAGTTGTGTCAAATACTAAGTAACCTTACGTCATTTGTCTTGATTAGGAACATTGGAAGACAAAACAAACTATTCGAAGTCCAAAACGTACTTTTCATAAAAGTCCCTACGCTGCTGTAAGAACGTGTATACGCTCTACTGTCCTTGTGTTTCGGATACTGCTTAGCGGTTCATCTTACGACCCTTCAGTTGCTTTATGTGAATACTGGCTTCAAGGTCTGCTCGGGGAATAGGAATTTTCTTCTCGGTATGTTCGTAGTTTCAAATTAAATGTCGAAAGCAATATGTTCGAAATAGCTATAATTGTAACTTATCCTGTAATTCTATGCCTTCGGGCTGAATCTACAGTAGACCTGTTCACGGCAAACCAAAGCGAAACAAAGGCATCAGGCCTTTTTAAAATTATTTCACGACTACTTAAAATTAAATTAGAGTATCGTACACTTGAAATTCTTTGCTGCAGTTCAAAATTTGTATAATACGAGCATAAATCTTAATTTCGTTAACTTTAACTTTAAAGCCAGGTGAACCAGCTTTGTTGTCAAAAGGAAAATATATTTTGGAAACATCCTTTAAAATTTTAAAGCGAATACTTGCTTTGACTTCCATTTAATTATACCAAGGTTAAATTCGTCGAGAAATTTCTTTTAGATCTTATCAGAACTTGAGGTTATAGTCCATCAGGTTGTGAAGCGTAATTTAAATGTAAATCGAGCTTTAAAATTGTTTGTTTAACCAGCTGAATGAAAAACATGGTAATAGGCATGGACGATATCGTCTTTCGTGCGTTAACTTTTTAAATTTTGTCATTTCCAATAGAACACTCCGTGATGAACAACAGCTCTGTGGAAGACTCCCTGTCTTTTCAGGGAGGAACCGAAGACAATTTCCCGTTGACACCAGTGGTAACAATCCTATCATTTCTTTCATTCGGTACGGTGCTGGGTAACATTCTCGTCCTCATGGCTATCATCATTCACCCTGCCCTCCATAGCGTCACTTATTTGTCAGTGTTCAGCTTGGCTATAGCAGATCTTTTGGCTGGTTTGGTAGCCATGCCGAGCTACATTCTAAAAAAGTTCTCCCTCGGAGATTCCGTGGATATCGTCGTCTGTGATGCGTTCCGCTTTTCGTATTTTCTCACGGGCTATGCCTCCATTCTGAGCTTATCTGTTATCAGCGTAGAACGCATGCTCGTCGTCAGATCCCCGCTGAGGTACACAACCATAGTAACACACCGTAGAGTAATACTTGGATTGATCTTGGCTTGGTTTGATGCGGTTATAATATCGTCGCTTCCTTTTGTCCCTTGGGATCCAAACGATCCTTACAAGGAATGCAATTACAACCCTACACACTGGTGGAGCATCATGGTCATCATAAGCAACGTCATCGTTCCATTCCTGGTAATTGTCACGTGCTATACGTACCTGTATCTCACGGCACAGACCCATATAAGAAAGATATTGAGCGACAGAAGTTTTAGTAGTCCAGGGAATGGCAATTTGAACCCATCTAGACAGACCAATGAGCGCCGAGCAAGCATGACTATATTGATTGTGATTGGAGTATTTGTAGCTTCTTGGTTTCCATCCTGCTTCTATTACTTTCTACAGAAAACTTGCCCGTGGTGTTTCTCTGCGTCATTCAGATCGAAGCAAAGCATCGTCAATGCTTTGGTGAAAATTCTGACTTTCGCATCATCGTTTGCCAATCCTTTGATCTACTGCTGGAGAAGCAAGCATTTCAGGCGTGCTTTCCTCAAGATTTTAACAAAGATACCTGGGCAGTTCTCCAGAGTGCATAAAAGTGATTCCGCGATTGAAATAGCTACTCGAGGTCGAGGCAGCACGATAAGTGAAGCTGTAAATGCGTTCAAGTCAAAAATGGACGAAGGAAAGTACGCCATTTCATTTGAAACACAGCGGCAATAAGTTCTTAACACACATACGTCTCTTAAATAGGAACAGAAAAATATGGCGTACAATATACTGATGAAACTGCAAGGACGTCTAAAGCCTGTATTAAAAGGACACTAGAGATTAAAGAGGCAGTGCTATCGAATTGCATTGGATATGAGCTCTCTAATAATCCGAAGAAATGTTTTCACTGAAAACTTTACAACCCTGCCCCCAAGGCATCTTGTGGAAGTTTAAACACAGTCTTAGCTTGATCTCGTGGTGCCTGACTTACAAAACGTGCATTCTGGATGAAGTAAAGAAACGTTGTTGTCATTTCTCATACCATAAAAACTATGATTATGTTAGGGCCTAATTAATTAAATAGAAATTTTTTTCAGAGGGTTTTACAGCTTATTATTATGCGAATATTGATGTATCTATGAATATTGATGTATCTATCAGCCTCAAACATGCACTTTAATTCCTAATGGCACTGTCATTCATATCAGACAATAGTGTTTTTATTCTAAATAGAAATGACGTCACTTTGCAAACAATAGTAACTTTAATTTTATGTACAGTAGAATTTCCTGGAGGCTATAGTGTTTAGACAGTTCGAAAGGGGGCAACTTTAAAGTTATTAGATAGATAATTCGATCGAGGCCTTAAAGTGCACCTAAACCCAACTTTTTTTTTTTTTTCGCTTAAAGTTGCAAAATCTGGCCCCAGGACCGAGTCAGAAGGGACTTTGGTCTATTCTCGATTTGACGTCATAAACTGCTTTGCAAACATGTTTACAAAGACTTAATGCGAAGTAAATCAGTTTGTGACGTCAAATCGAGCATAGACCCAAGACCCTTCTGACTCGGTCGTGGGGCAGACGATGACCAGATTTTGCAACTTTAACACCCTAGAAAAGTCAAAATAACTAGTCAAGATTTGGTAAAAAAGGTGCAATGCGTTTCAAGCAGGTGCAAAGATTTAATTTACCGAAAAAAATAATTTTGGGTTTAGGTGCACTTTAAGCTACTGTTACTTTTAATTCCTTAGCGATGCCGAAAGCTTGGAATTAAAAGGCGATAACAGTAGCTTAAGGCCTCAATCGCATTATCCATCTATTTCACCGAAATACTACTGAAGGACAACTTTAAACGTTTAAAGTTATTGTTTATTATCAGATGGAGGAAACTGTGCCAATGCAGAGCTAAATTGAATTCTATAAAACGCTCTGGTTTGTAGCCTGCGAATACAGCCGTCTCTCCGCGCTCCGACCGCTTGCCGCGTTTGGGCGGGAGAGTCTCTCCCGTCCAAACGCGGCAAACGGTCGGAGCGCGGAGAGACGGCTGTATTCGCATCATCCCAATCTCTCCCGCCCAAATGCGGCAAGCGGTCGGAGCGCGGAGAGACGGCTGTATTCGCATCATCCCAATCTCTCCCACCCAAACGCGGCAAGCGGTCGGAGCGCGGAGAGACGGCTGTATTCGCATCATCCCAATAATTAAAAAAATAAAAACCAAAAGCGAGATAATGTAAATTTCGCAGAGCATTACTAGACCAATAAAGTTAATGACTTTAAAAGACACTATTAACAAGTATCATCTATTAGGTTCATGAGGGGAGAAGAGGTGATGGTTTTACCTGCGCAGGCTTTTGATTTTGCTGGTTTGTTTGGACACCACGACACAAAAACAAGAACCACAAAACAATACTGGAAAGTCCGGTTTTAATAATGGTAATGGTAGCGTATTTATATACCGTTCATATGATATAGTCTATATATGGCGGTTTGCAACATTACCAGACTGTTTGTGCAGTTTACAATTAATGAAGCAACTAATTAGTGCCTCCGTAATGTGAATATCGAATTAGGACAGGCACTAGCTAGGGGTGGTCACAGCCAGAGTTTTGATACATCCCTAGCGGTTCTTTTACGTCCCACAGAGTCAGATTAAGTGAAAGTACTGTGAGACGGGACCTACGGTTTATCGTCCTTATCTGAGAAAACTACGAAGTCTTACCGCGGTTTGTAGATGTCATTACGAAGGTAGCACTTTGTTGGTCCGACCTGGGTTTGAACCCGCGACCTCCTGCACAGTAGTCCGGTGCTCTACCAATTGAGTTAACCGATCAAATTACCATTTGTAGGTCCCTCCCTTTATCCTATCAGCCAGAATCAATATCCTTCATACATTTTCACTTACATGCAGTAAATCAGCCACGAAAGTCCAGAGAACTGATCCATCACGAAGCGTAATTAAACGAATCCCGGAGCCTCTAAAACACTTAGTTGCTCCCAATAATTCGATATCCACAATTAACTGCAATTGACTTGAATTCTCCAGATGAGGTACAAGGGCATGACTTCCCGGATTTATCACCCTCGTAATTACACACGACAGATGAGTGGGCTTCCGTGACTTCATTTCGGTCAAACACAGGCTCTGGCGAGATGCAGCTCCTAAAAGCATGTGTGTAATACTCGGGTAACAAAACGTAGTTTTGACCATCTAGTGTTAAGACAGTCCCAATGTTTGCCGACGGATTTCCCCAGTTCGCTCCATCCCTGCCTCTCGAATTGGACACAGCTCACCTAAGACATGGACAATTTTCACAGAGATGATTCCGCCAGCCACCGGAATTGTATAGCGTCCGTAAGGATCACCCTTTGCTCCAAAGCACAATGGGCCTTCGGTGTTGGATTTTGACCAGCCTTGACCTAAACGTGTGGTGGGATATAATTACTTAGAATGGGATATATCCTCAGCTGCGTAGAAGGTTCAGTCCTAAATCCAAACTCTGACTGATAATGATAAAACCAGACAAATCTTGATGTTAAGTACTTTAGTGTGTTAAAGTCAGTTCACGCCTCCTTTGAAATTATTTGCCAAGAGCGTAGTTTCCTGCATGTTTATGCATGGCAAAAAATATTGTCTTTTGTTTCCTTCAATAGGGCGAACCCAGGTTGTTGTCTAGTTTTCCATTTGCTAACTGAAAGTACTAGCGTACAAATCGCCATTGATTAGGAAGTTGAGTTGAAACCGTCTGTGTTCTTTGTAATTCAAGTTAGGAAGAAAAATCATATTAGGACCAATTTTGTTTTCTGTTGCAGAATTTATAGCCTTAACGCAGGGTGCAGTGGTATTGTAATAATGCTGTCTGTAAAATTCTGTCTCAGCTACTAAGGAAAAACTTGTGTTATATCCCTCCTCCCTCCCGAACCCAAATACCCCTTACAGGTAGCTGGTTAAGAATGAAGACATCATTTCTGTGCCGGGGAAAGGTGTTTTATAGTAACCGTTTTGTATGAGCGGTATCGGTTAGGGTGATTTACCTTTTCAACGCAAAAACGAACATCCATACCTATTTGCAGCATTTTCCCTGCCGGCCAGGCGCGGATTCACACTCGAACGTCCTGTTGTCATAATCTGGATGACACGTTCCAATGTGTTGGCAGGGTTGACTTAAGGCCGCCGAAAAAAAAAAAAACAAACAAACAAAAACAAAAGCAAAATAACACAGGTTGGCAATTTTAAGCCTGTGCCCATCATTTGAGCTATGGAAGTTACATGCACATGGCTACCTCTTACAAGACATAAAAACGATAGGTAAACAAATTGAAGATCATTCTAACGCATCAAATATAGGCTGTTCAGACAAATTTTAATGCCATCGGTGGAAACTAAACATCGTACACTTATCGCTGGATCAAAATAAATTTGTTACTGATTCATTCACTGTACTTTCCTGAGTACATACAAAGCATCACAAAGTTACTATAGTTACTATGGTAGAAAAATGATGGAATCGTTCGCTTGGCCAAAAGTTATGTTGTTCCCCGGAAATCAATTGGCAGAGATGGTTAGCTTCGTCGTTTTCAACAAATCCTAACATGATAGTTGATACGTTGAGGGCAAGCTATGAAAGAACGGGACTCTCCAATACGAAAATAGGTGTTTTAAGAAATATTTTGAGGGGAAAATAACTTACTAAAAGTAGTAGCAAATTACGAAAATTTGGTTTATCAACGGAGTTGATAATGTAAATTGACCACCGTACAGGGATTCGATTAGCTGACGTTTCGAGCGTTAGCCCTTCGTCGGAGCGAATCGAGGAATTGTGGGTTGTGTATGGTTTATATACAGAAAATGGAGCTACGCTATTGGTGGTAACATGGCAACGTGAAAAACAGGAATAAATTAATTGAATGAAAAGCGCTCGTTGATACCGTGTGGATTAAGAGTGCCAATTTGAAAGATCAGTTTTTGCGGCTTTCCGTGGTACCTTGATGTCGGGAAAGGCCGGAGATCGACATGTGTTGTTTGGAATGGTTAGGGAGATTAAAATGCCGAGCGACTGGTTTGGATGCGTCTTTGTCATCTTTCTCAACATCACGAAGATGTCCTCGGAATCGGTCACCTAGTCGTCTTCCTGTTTCGCCGATTTATAACTTTTTGCACAATGTGCAGGTTATGCATAGATAACCTTTGCGGAGGTACACGTGAAACGATCAGTGATCTTAACAGATCGCTTAGTAGCAAATTACTTTAGCATGCGGCGAAAGTTGGGCCTTTCTCACTAAAATTCTAGAAAAGAATCTGGTGTCTAGTGAATAGTCGTGACGTCACTCGTGTGTACTCAGTCGAAGGCGTCACTCTTTTTATGAGTTCCGTGTGTGGAACAGAAATGTTGGAGAACTACCAAGATTCACTATAGGGAACAAAAGCTTCAAAAAACGTTCCTGGTTTACTCTTCTATAGCCTTCTCCGCCTTGTTTCACGCCTTAACATACACACGTGTGAAGGCACAGAGACCTTTTAGACGCGCGCAAAATGTCTCAAATTTCAGGCCACGGCGGGAATTTTGGAACCTCTAAATGTAGCGAATCCTCTTCACGAAAAGGAATATATATAATATGGGAATATAGGCTATGTCAAAACGTCTTCGATCACGTAAATCACATCTTCGATTGCCGTGTTGCCAGCATAGTTGTCGTGATGGTTTAGTGGTCATCACACCCGACTAGTATACGGGGGGAACGTGGGTTCAAATCCCGCTCAGGGCAAATTTTCTTTCAAAAATGTATTCAATTAAAATATGATTATTTGGGGTGTACAGGGTTAGGGTTTCCTTCATATACAGAATTTAATTAATTGAAATAAGCTTGTATCCGTAATTGGATCCTCCTTTGTCATCCGCTAAGTTGACTTCGGTCGTGTATCAGTAATTGATCCTTAGTTGGGTTTCAAATGGAGTTATAGGCTTCCCCTGCCTTGTCACCTTGAAAGTAAAATTTCCCGGGATACCACGTCTTCGATCACGTAAATCACATCTTCGATTGCCGTGTTGCCAGCATGGTTGTCCTGATAGTGTAGTGGTCATCACACCCGACTAGTATACGGGAGGCGTCGGTTCAAATCCCGCTCAGGGAAAATTTTCTTTCAAACATTTATTATTATATATATATGTGTCGAGTTCAATGCAATTAAGTCGAATTCAATGCAATTAAGTGCGGCAGAAATGCGACTGTTGATTCATACGTCGCACTTGTGTTGCACTTAATTACTACAAATTATATTTCTGATTGTGCTTCTTTTGTCTCGCGAAAATGCCACAAAAGTTTACCGATCCTGCCTAAGGCCCGGTATGTCAATCTGTTTGTTTTAGATTCAACACGGCAGAAATTGGACGTTTGAATTGGTGCCGTATTTCTGCCGGATAATGCGACAAGACCAGTCGAACGTGCGGCAAATATTCAGCAGCTAATTCAGACGTCGAATTTCTGTCGAATTTTAATTAGTTTAATTGAATTCGACAGGGCAGAAATGCGACGTATGAACCGGGCCTAAGGACCTGTTCACATGGAGTTGGGGGGCCCCAGGAAGGTGAGATACCCCGCCTCGGTGGGGTTACCAATCTCTCCATACAATCTCTCTTTATTTCTCGATCGCGTTCACATGTGAAGTGGGGTACCTCACCGAGGCGGGTGAGTTTTTTTTTTCCATGTGAATGCTGGAGGTGGGGTGGGGTGATGTTCATCCGGGCAATTGTCCCTGAATTCTTTGTTAATATACGTATTTAGCGACCACGCGATAGCATTTTAAACCTCACCCCAGCGCCCCGGGGTTGCTTGTGAAGGCCTTTTTATTCTTCTTCTTCTTCTTCTTCTTCTTCTTCTTCTTCTTCTTCTTATTATTATTATTATTATTATTATTATTTATTTTTTATTTATTTATTTATTTATTTTTTGACCACGGGTAGGTTGGGTACCTCACTTTCCCGAGTCCTCAACCGCCATGTGAACAGGCCCTAAGAAACCAACATTAGAACTTTGCGATCCATTCACAACTACGCTGAGGAGGTGAATACTGGAGGAAGAATATGTTCAGCAATTTTGAAGAAAGATAAGTCATTCCGATTCTGATCCCCGTTTATCTGGAAAAGAAGCTAACCAACTTTACAAGTGTCCATTTGTTAATAACAATCTCAAATGACAAACAAGCCTATTATAATTTTTGTACGTTTTAAATTCGCCTGCAATTGTTCCATTAATTAAGAAGTGAGGTTGCTTGATGCACGTTATTAATCAGTAACCATTTACAACCAGGTGAGAACTAATAAATTCACTTGATTGATAGACAAGTTTTTTATTATCACAAGCGGGAGCCGTTTCATAAGCGATTAATTGTCCATAGATATTGAAGAAATCAATATCTATGTATATGATCTTGTTAGGAAAGTAATATACACACTTTCGAATCTCATGTGTAATGACTCTTTTCAGTCAGTTCGCTCTCACAAGCTGTTCATTCTTCTGGTTGGTCAAATTGATGCTGTGAATAGAGATAAGGGTGTTTAGAGTTTACGTTCCTGTCAATACCCACTCTTAACGGCAGGCAATACTTTACGTGTTGATTTTTGTACCGCCTCAAGAAAGGCCTGATCTAATCTGTTTATATATAACAGGAAAACTTAAACTTCAAATGCAATGATGAAGATGCTATAAACACACCTTAACGTCCCATTAATTATCACCTGAGAGTATCGAGACACCTTTCACTCACAACAACATACTGAAATAATTATTAACTGATAGCTGTACGTGGCAAACTATACAAATTAACAAATTGACGTCAGTTTTTTGTGTCTGTACTCTTATTGATGAATTGCGTCATAACATTGTCAAAGTGCTGTGGAAACCACGAGCCGAAGGCTAGAAATTGGAAATAGATAAACAGAAATTGAACTGTTAGAATTGTTATCGTGTGTCTTTACCTGGAAAAATCTTCGCAAACCACTTTAACTTGTTTCGATTAGAGCCTTTGGACTCAGCGTTCCAAACAATTTCTTAAAAGTCAACTCCGGTTAAAGTGCACCTAAACCCCCAAATTTTTTTCGCTAAAATAAATCTTTGCACCTGTTTGAAATGCATTGCGTCTTTTTTTTTTTTTTTTTTTTTTTTTTTTTTTTTTACCAAATCTTGACTAGTTATTTTGACTTTTCTAGGGTGTTAAAGTTACAAAATCTGGCCATTGTCTGCCCCACGACCGAGTCAGAAAGGGCTTGGGTCTATTCTCGAATTGACGTCACAATCTGCTTTGCATGCATGTTTACAAAGACTTAATGCGATGTAAATCAGTTTGTGACGTCAAATCGAGAATGGGCCCAAGCCCCTTCTGACTCGGTTGTGGGGCAGATGATGGCCAGATTTTGTAACTTTTTTTTTTTTTTTTACTTTTCTAGTCAAAATAACTAGTCAACATTTAGTAAAAAAAAAACTGCACAATGCGTTTGAAACAGGTGCAAAGATTTATTTAAGCGAAAAAAAATTTGCTTCATTTTCAGGAGCTTCTACACAAGACACGAGTTCAGCATATGATAATTCTGAAACTGATGTTGAAAACAATATTAAAGTCGTAGAGACAATACAACTTTCTTTAATTTTCCAGACGTGTTTCGACGGTGCATCCGTCATCATCAGTGTACAGTTTTCAAATCGCCGTTGAATTTATAACGCGCGTGAAATTACAACGGTTCGTTACATTGCGTTTACAATTTTGCGTGTTAAATAGTTTAAACAATAGACAAAGATCAAAGATCAAAGATCATTTTAGTGTGAAAGATGCCATCTCTAAAGGGCACCGCGCACGCGTGGTGTATAAATTCTCGTCTGCAAGCTGTAACGCTTGTTATGTCGACGAAACAAGCCGACATTTCTCCACGCGAGTGCGCGAGCGCTTATTATCAGATATATCTTCGCACGTTCACAAACATCTGCTGAGTTCAGAGTCTTGTCGAGCATCCTATTCAACGGATTGTTAACAGATTCTGGACTATGCAGCTACTATTTAGCTCGCAATATTGTAAACGCAATGTAACGAGCCTTGTAATTTCACGCGCGTTATAAATTCATCGGCGATTTCAAAACTGTACACTGGTGATGACGGATGCACCGTCGAAACATGTCTGGAATATTAAAGTCCTGCGCGTCGTTCTACTCCATCTCGCATTATTCTCGCATGAATTAAATTTTGTATCTTTATTTGTATTTATTTATTCCTCCAATCCATCGGGCAGAATGGCTATTGTTCTCGGGACATTTACTTACAGTTCAATAAACTTCCCAGGACTGTCATATTGCTCATTATTATTCATAGACGCGCAAGAAGAGCGTATTTCATTGGTTGCTATGCACGCGCGGCAATGCTCATTAGTATGGAGTAGGCGAGCAGTACAAACTATGGACACTGCCTGCTTTTGTTTTCTTTTTTGTTTACTAAAATCACACATTTGCGCGCAATAACTTTAAAAGAAACAAAAAATGTAAGGTTTGCTAGTTTAATTATTTAATGCATACGTTTGGATTGATTTCATTCAGAAAAGAAACAAAACAAAATATCCTTCTTTGATTATTTGCAATTAGTGGGACAGGGTGTTAGCATGTTGCGATCCCGCAACAAAGAAAAAATGTCGTAACTAAGTGAAGCACGATCGTCCGGGTGAGTGTAGTCCTGAGAACGTAAAGCTTGTGGGATGTGGCTGGAGTGACAAGGATACTTCACAACTTAATGTGATCAAGTAAGCTGAAGCCACTCTAAGGGCACTAAGGCCACAAGGTAGCGGGCATTAAAAAAAACCCTTAAATCTACCAAAGCAAAGATTGAGCCCAAGCATTAGCAGCCATGGACAGCTGTTTCGGCCTTGTTAGGCCTCATCAGCATGGCATAGCTAATGCTTAGGCTCAAGTACCCACATATCAATAAAACAAGCAATGAAAACTTAAAGCTTGTGGGATGTGGCTGGAGTGGGATGTGGCTGGAGTGACAAGGATACTTCACAAATTAATGTGATCAAGTAAGCTGAAGCCACTCTAAGGGCACTAAGAGAAGGACTGTTTGTGGTGACATTGACTTCAATGTCAATGTCACCACAAACAGTCCTTCTCAGGACTACACTTACCCGGACGATCGTGCTTCACTTAGTTGTGATATGACTCCTGGGTTCAAACCAAAGAAAAAATGCTCGTCCTTTTAACGTCAACCACCATTATCCGAGCGAGGAATTATAACGATTATGAAATCAAAGGGTAAATGCGCGTCCTGTACACCGCAAAAATGCCTTAACTTCACTAACTTTGCGCGAGCGAGGATTCGTGACGATTGTGGGATAATACAGTTGTTCGCACGAGCGTAGAGAGCCCAAGGAAACGACAAGTGAGAAAGAATGCCAACTATTTTCTCATTTTTATTATGTTTTTGGGTACTTTGGACTTTCAGTTTGTTTTCATGCGAATCTTAGCAGCAATTAAGTTTTCAGAGCTTAAAAACAAGGCCGGCCGGGCTTTCAATTTTCTTTGATTAATATTGTTAGCCATTGGTGCATTTCGATCCGCCGGCAAACCTTTGTCGCATCGTTTAACACCATGA